>VMDR010009158.1:0-34247 GCA_007922815.1 Macrotus californicus
TCCAGAAATAATGACTGCAAACATTTTGTTTGGTGTTTATTTATTCAGATATATTTATTTGCCATTCATTCAGTAAATATTTATTGAATTCCTGTTTTGTACTCAATACATGAAATTATCCTCTTTGAGACCTGCTTATTTCTCCTAGAAGTATAAATCGTTCCAAGTCAATACATATGTGTCTTCATTGTTTTTTTAAATGTTTTTTAGATGTAAGGGCATGTTGACATATTTTGTTGTTATTTTTTTAAGCTTCAAGTATCATAGGTTTCTGTTGTAAATGTAGGTGCAAAATCGGTCTTTGTAAATACTTATTTGCATGCTTATCTGATTATTTTGGAAAGATTTTCCTGTGTTTACATTCAAATATGAGAGAAGATACAGAGTCCGCTTATATCCCCACACCCCACCAAATACACCAATATTATGCATCACTGCTAATAAAATTGTTATGTCAACAGTGGGATTTCTCCTGCGCTGTAGCCCCGACCCCCTGACCCCAGACTTAGCTGGTGCCTTTTGATCGTCCTTCAGTTTCAGGTAAATGTGACATTTTGAGAAAGTTTTTTCTGACTCTCAGTCAGACTAGATTTGTATCATTATTGCTGCCACCCCCAGCATTCCCAGTACAGAAGTATCTGTACTTCTGTCTTGTTAAGATCACTGAAGACAGGGATCCTGTCTGTTGAACTCACCACCATCTTTCCAACCCTTAGCTTGCGATGCGGACACTGTCCCACAGAATCTGTGTGTTGTGGATGTTTATGCTTTGGCTGCAACAAATGACGAACAAACTCACACGGACTACAGAAATCTGGTGGAGAAAAAGGGACGGCATAGCCACTCTCTCAGTGAGAGAGAGAGATGGCCCTGACCCCTGCCTGGACAGGCTTTTATTGATATTCTAGGTACATTACATCAAGGATGGTCCTCATTTACTATGTACGGGTTTGCTTCAGGTGGTTACCTTTTATAGAAAACAAAAGAAAGAATGTTGCTAATCACTTCAAAGAGAAAAGACATTTGCAAATGTAAAGGGGAAAAGTGGTTGAACTGGTTACACCCCATCCTTAGGAGGTTTAGCCCAGATTGCAGTAAACCTCTGCTGCCTTGATTCTGGGTGAGGGAGATTTTTAGCAAGAGCAAGCCTCAAAGTGGCCTGGGTACAATGCAGGCTTGATTCCCCATGGGAGAACCGATCCACGGGTTTGTCTTCCTGTGTGCTGACATGCACCTGTCTGCTTTCAGACAGAGCTGGACTACATTAGCCCTCCACGTGGATAGGTTCCCTATGAGCTTGGAGCTTGATCTGTAAATGTTTGCTGAGAGAGTAAAAATAGTTGTCTGTGGTTGTCTTAGGCTTTTCTTTGATTTTCACTTCTATCTTTTGGGGGTGACTTCTATGCCCTGCCACCACTTAGGAGGCCTTGGTTTTATTCTTTGTGTTGGTGTAGACTCTGTGGTGACTAACGTGAAAACGTAATACCTCACATATATGAGAATTCCAGAGGTAGGACTGGCTTCAGACAGGGCTGACTTAGTGTGCTCAGTGATGTCCCCAGAAATTTATCTTTGCATTTCTAGGGTTGGCTTTCCTGCAAGCTGACCTCACTCTCTGGCAGGTGTTCTTCTCGTGAGAGTGATGGCTCTCGGTTGCTCCAGGTTTTCATCTTTCTCTTTCCTGAAATTTCCATCAAACACCCCAGGGATGATTCTGAATGGCCTGACTATGGGCATGGACCCTTCCCTGAACCTACTGTTGTGCTCTTGGCCCATGGGTCCCACAGAAATCTAGAGGTATGAAAAGGAGACCAAATCAATTGTTACCACAGTTCACTGCACTTTAAAATTGTTGTGAGGTCTTTAGCATGCCAGACCTCTCGGGGTCTTGCTTTGTTGTTTATCTGTTCATGTAGAAAATTAGAAAAGTGATGCTGGCTTTATTGTTGCTCTGGCTTTATCCAATGAAATGATGGATATGATAGCACTCTGGCAATTATGAAACAACTTGAAAAAAGAACTTTCCATATTCTGGATTTGGAAACCCCTCTGTCTTTCCCCCCCAGGTGCAGTGAGTGGCCTGTGTATCCCAGGGTTCCAGAGGGCGTCAGCGAGAGGAGTGAGCTCCCTGAAGCACCTGCCATGTGGCGTCTCCTCACAGCTGGAGCGTGAGCAGACCCACATGGACAGACCCAGGGGACTTACCCAGGAGCCTCTAGGCTTGAACCATGGTGCTGCTAACCTGGCAGCATATTGGGGTGCAATGTTTCCGGGAATCTGTAATCCCTTCATTGGTGGCATGACCATGTTAGAGTCAGGTCTGGTATATCTCCTCTGCTGGTGATTTGGTGGGCAAGCTGGCTTTAGGAAGGGGTCTGAGCAGGGCTGAGGCACCCCGAGCAGAGTATAGGGGAGAGGGCCATCCACTCCAGAACATACCTGCCTGCAGCCGTGACCTGCAGACCACCAGCACCTCCCACCCCATTTCTTTGTACCTCAGACACTGATCTGCCCATTATTTGTTTTGTGACTTTAGACCCACTACTGAATCTCTCTGAACCTCAGAATCTAGTCTCTGTAAGACTATTCCAATTATACACTTTAAAATGAGATAATACATGGACATCACCTAGCCTAGGTAGGACTCAGTATTAATATATGGCCTGTGTGAATTTGGTGATTATTATCTCCCTGGCCTTGAACTTCCAGTGACTCCCCACAGGACCATTTGGCTCTGGTTGATATTCCAGAATGTAAGCCTGGCTTTTCTTTACTGTCTGGACCAATGGGACCTCTTTCTCTGATGCTGCCACCCTCACAGCAGAGCTTCCCTAAGTCCCTGCAGGAGGATGAGTGTCTGGGAAGTGGGGTCTAAGTGCTGAGCCCAGGGTTTGAGAGATGGGGCAGTGGGTGGGGCTTGAGAGTGGGGGATGTGAAGGAGAGGACCCCAGCTCTGGGTTGCAGAATGGTCCTAGTTAAGAGAGTGAGGCTAGAAAAGCCTCTGGAAGACCTGAGGGCCATTGTAGTAACTCAATGGAAAAACCCGAGAATCTGATTTTGCTGGAGGTATACAGGAAACCCTTGAAGCAGACAAAAGGAATAGTAACAGGAGACTTGACAAGACTTTGCATGACTAAAATGCAGAGGGTGGAAAGTAGCCTGGGTGCTCTCCGCCTTGAGTATGTGGCTGTCTCCCGATTTCTCTCAAGCCGTGCAGCATGGAGCCTGTCCAGAGTGAGTGCTCACAAAGCAAGCACTTGTTGAAACAATGATGGAGGAGAGGAAAAGGAAGAGAGAGAAAAAGAGGATAGAACAATTGAGTAAGAAAGTGTGCTGTGAGCAAGGGGAGGGTGTGCAGAGGGAAGAGATAAAGAATGATTAAGTGTATTCGTAGAGGCTTTCACTACAAGCAACAGAAAATCCAGTACATCTATTTGTCTCTCAGGACTACTTGTCTGGGGGCAGGGTGTCCAGAGCTTCAATGGAGACTCAGCAATGCCACCCAAGTCCCTGGCATTTTCTCCCTCCCTGCAACTCTTAGTCCGTGAGCTTGCTGTCCCCCAGGGCTTCGGGGCTGAGGCAGCAAGCTCCAGACACAGATTGGTGTTGGGGGAAAGATGGAAGGAGACTCCGAAAGGAAGAGGGGTAACCAGCTGCATTGGTCTGTATTTTGAGGAAAGCAAAGCTTTCTCAGATACCCCAGCAGACTCCTATTTCTGAATCATTGGACAGAACTGTGCCTCATGACCAGCTGCAAGGAGGGAGAGTCATTAGCTTTTGCAGCCTTACACTGAGGAAGGCAAGTCAGAGAGGTTGGAGGAGAGTGTGGGGGGAGTGGTAACAAGCCTGGGTGACCTCTTGGGCTTAAGCCTGGGTGACCTAGGGTTTGCAGGCTGATTTAACATAGGGAGACAGATTAGCAGGCAGGAGACTTTAGAGGGAAACTGATGAGTCTGAAGTTCAAGGTGCATCTAAATACAAGCACAGCTGGCAATGCCTGGTGGTGAGGCTGGAGATGGAGGCATGGAGCTGGCTGTCACAACTGGGGGGCGAATGTGGCCTGGGAGAGAGTCTGTCCTCATCTTCCAGGCAGCAGGAGGGAGAGGGCCCAGGGGGCTGTCAGGGCCGCCCAGCATGGTGGAGGCCAGGGGGAAGGGTCTGTCCAGTGGATAGGTGGATCTGGGAGCAGTGTGAGGCAAACTGCCTTGGGAGAGCACTACCTGGGGAAGAGTGGTGGGCCAAGGAGTCAGTAGGGGAAGCCTGGACAGTCCAGGCAGACACGATTCCCAGAGAGCCTTGCTGAGAATTGACGAATCTAATTGTGTGTAAGGGAAAGCAGTAGAAGGGGCTGCAACTCAGGAAGCCAGAGGCCGAGGGCTGTGCTCTCCCTGGGGCTTGCCCTGGAGGTGCTGAGGAGGTGGGGAAAGGCAGCCTGTTTCTGCTTTGAAAGAGGCCTGGCTCCTTCTCCCAGCTCTTTGTTTTGACTCACAAGGCTGCAGAGGGCATAGTGTGGGAATAGAAAGAAGTACATGGAAATGTGTGGATGATAGGGAAACTGGTACACTCGGGTGCCAAATGCTGAAATATCTTTTCTTCGGAGGCTTTTGCCACCCAAATATATAAACTGCATATATGAACACACTGTGGTACATTATAGACAATCTGATTCTTGGGTCTGAAGTTTTAATTTAAGGAAATTTAATTGTAAAACACTAAAAATAATCAAAAACATAAATAGAGCAGGCCTGTTATAATCACCAAACTCAACTGTAACTGAAAAGGGTATAAGATGCTGTAGAGCATGTTCCCAGCCTGTGGTGGAAGTGGTGGGGGGAGGCTCTGCATATGCCTGGGAGGCCTAAGTCTCTATAGTCTCAACTTCCTTCCAACTGCCTGGCAGAACTGGAGCTCAGGCCTGTGCCAGGCCTCCCTCCCTCCCACCTGGTATTTCTGCAGCTCCCAGGGAATGCCGACCTTCACGCCAAACAGTACCAGTCACCCCTTGCTCCCTCTGCCAGCCTCGAGGACCAGGCCGGTGCTCTGCCCTTTTGCTGAATGTGAAGGCGGTTCTTTCTCTCTGCTGTTGTGTTTCCTGGCGCCATTTTCCCATTCCACAATGAAGAGAACCTCAGGTGCCCTCCTGTGTTATCTGTCATTGTCAAGAGCAGGGGAGACTGGGACTGCTCAGTTTGCCTGGGGCAAGGGTGGTGGTGAAACTTGGTAAACTGACCCAAAAAGGCCAGATATGGGGAGAGACCTGCACCGGTGGGGAGAGGGTAGGCCTATGAGGACCCAGGGGTTTTGTTGAGGGCCTGTGATGCAGGGAGAGTGTGATTTTAAGCCGGGGTTGCGGGGTTGCCTTTGGTGCAAAGGTCTGAAGGAGGTGAGGCAGTGGGCCACGTATGAGGGAAGATCACCCAGCAAATGAAACAGCACACATAAAGGCCTGCAGTATGTCCCTGCTGTGTCTGTGTCAGGAACCATGAGGAGGCCACTCTGACTGGGGGAAGGTGAAGGGTAGAGAGGGAAGGAGATGAGGTCAGAGCTGTGATGGAGGAGACTGCCTTGTACAGGGCTTTGTGACCATCGTGGGGACTTGGAAGTCAGTGTGAAATGAGGGTCATCGCAGGAGTTTGAGTAGAGGAGCGCCGTGGCCTGACTTAGTATTAAGTGAGCACTTTGGCTGCTGGGTGTCAACCACTGTGAAGGGTCCGCTTCCAAGGTCATAAGTTGTCCTGCCACAGTTTCACAGAGGCTGGCAGAGACAAGGGACTCCTGATCAGAGATAAGGGACTCTATTACTTACAGCACAGCTGGAGCTCTTGTTCACATCCATTCCCCTTGCTTCCAGTCCCACATGGGTGATTTGGAGCAGCCCAGGCGGATGCTGTGCACACAGTGAGTCTGTGTCTCAGCTGAGGAGCCTCCAGTCCAACAAGGGGCTATTGGCAAACCTGCCCAAACCTTTGCCTTGGAGTAAGACAATACCTTTATTCTCTTGTTCATGAAACAATCTGCCCTTTGCCCTGGAAGGAGATATTATCTTCATTTTCCAAGGCTGTTTGTATATAAATATTATTTAAAAAAAGTCCAGAACACATGCTGTCACATGACAGAACAAATACCCTGGATAATGTTTCTCAACTCTGTGATGGCAACAAACTGGGAGGAGGCAGGAAAGCAGGACAACCCACGAGGAGGCTGCTGCAGTGACCTGAGGAAGAGGTTATGCTGCTTGGGCGGGACTCGTGCCAGTGGTAGTGCTGGGTAATAGAACCAAGTTCTGGTTATACATTGCAGTTAAAGCAATAGAATTTCCTAAAAGATTGAATGACAATGTGAGAGAAGTGAGCGACCAGGAGGACTCAGTTTGGGGTCCAAGCAATGCAAAGATGTAATTTCTGTCAGCTGAGATGGGGGACATGGTGGGAGGAACACATTTGGTTGGAAAGCTGAGAAGTTGTAGACGTGGTAAGTTTCATTTACCTATTAGTGAATGGCCCTGAAAGACTCAAGGCTGTGGAAACTGGGCCCTGCCCTCATCACTCAGACCTATGTTTGTAGTAACAACTGTTCAGTTGAGAGAGGACTCCGGGCAGAAGATGCTCTCAGTTACTGCTCCATCTTTCCAGTCACTTGTTCTCTCATGCCGTTGTGGGTGACTTTCCCCTTCAGTTCTGCAGGGCTGGGCCTGAGGTGTGCTCACTGTGCTAGGAGGTGCAGAGTGGGACACCTTGCCAGCCTATGAAGGCAGGGTGTCCAGAGGGCTGATGATGTGTGGGATCTGGGGACATAGGCCGTCATCCAGGTACAGCAGTAGAAGTGCTCCCTAGACAAGCTAGTGTCATGTGTGGCTTAGAAGGGAAGAGAGCTTAGGCCTCTCAAGAGCTTCAGGATCTGAAGACTTCCTCTACCAGCTCCCAGGCATTCGTGTAGGGCTGTGCATACAGTGGAGGCCAACATAAGCTCTAGGCATCGTGGGGGGTCAGTGGTGGGTAGTGGTGCCCATCAGCCCCTGGACTTTGGTGTGAAGTGACTCCTTCCCCAGATAGAGGAGGAAGGCAGCATTTCAGAGGTAGCAACGTGGGAAGAGAGCTGGAATATAATTTTGTTCATTGTTTGAGCCACCTGCACAGGTCTGACTAGGCCTTTCCTTCTCCCTGCAAGTGATAGACATGTGTCCTGTGTGGGGGCCAGTGCCAGAGCCTGGGGGCTGCTTTATTGCCTCATCCCGGAGGGTTCGTGAGCACAGGGCCTATGCCACAGATTGTTTTTCCTAAATGACTCTGAAGAGAGATGCTCTTCTTGGCGACTTTGCGGGTCACCCAGAGTACAGCCTTTCTTTTTCTTTTTTTTCTTTAAGGAAGGAAAAAATAGAGTGGTTTGTGCGCTTCACCTGAGTTATGGATCTACAATTATAAAGTTTAACTTCACAGCACCCCTCTTCTCCACCTTTTTAAAAGAAAAAGATTTTCTTTCTCTACAACCTATTGTAGTAGCTGAGCGATTGGCTGTGGTCTCTTCAAATGTGTCTGGAAGGTGCTTTTAATCTGGCATGACACTTCCATTCATATTTACCAAACACCATAGAACATCCACTTGTAGCTATGATGTGATGCTTCCCTAAGAGTCCTCAGGTCTGAGCAGGATGCATTTTGCTGTAACTCTGGGAACAGCAGTATTTATAACAGTCTTAGCTGAGGAAAATCCCTCTCCTACCAGGGGCTTGGGATGTTGCCTGTAATAAGAAACTTTCACAGAATCCTGGAAGGCACTTGATTGTAAGTTAAAGGAGTGCCCTGGGCTGTGTAAAGCCTTGGATCTCATGGGGAGCTGTGGGTCCCAGAGAATCCTTGTGCTTTGGTGGCTTTCTAGGTAAGAATGTGGGAGGGGAGGAGTAGAAGAAAGAGTAGACTTTCTGTGGGCTCAGGTTCAAGGCTGAGCTCCCCACTTCCCACCTGTGTGGCCTTGAATTGGCGTTACCATCTGTGTCTGGTGTTCTTCCTCTGAAGAAGCAGCCTCAGTTTGTTTGGAAAAAGCAGTGTTTCCAAGCTGGAAGAGGTCTCAGGGGCTCATTCCCTTCACAAGCTTCATTTGTCCTCCCCTCATCACTTCAGATAAGGAGACAGCAGAAGTAGAAAGTATGTGCTGGCTGTGCAGACATAGCTCTAGGGCAGGTCCCACTACCCCCACCCCTCCCCTGCTCACTGGGCTGCTGTGTTTAGTCCCTGCCTTGTAGGAATTCCTGTCTCCCACCATACACATGCAGTGCCACCTGTGCAGCACAGGTCTTGGCACTCAGATATCGGGCCCTGCTCCATGATAAGAAGTCAATGACAAGTGCCACATCACACGGGAGCCAGAGTTTTTATGTCCTTTTATGTTACTTGTATTTTAAATGCTCAGTGAATTGATTCGCAGCACACTTCACCCTCCCAATTCATGGACTGTTACATGTCTGTGGGCCGTTGACCCTCTCAGGGCCTCTGTCTTCTCATTGCAGCATGTGGGGCTTACATCTGAGGATCAGGGACTGTCCAGCCTTGAAGGTCTGCATTCCTCTGTGTAGTTGCTCAGGGGTCATGCAGGAGGGAGATAAGTCCTGCTTGCTTTCAAAAGCCTCAACCCCATCAGTATAGGAGAAAGATGGTGTGATGGTTAATTTTATGTGTCTATTTGGCACGGCCATAGTGCTGAGGTATTTGGTCATAGTTATTTTGGAGTTTCTTTGAGGGTATTTTTGGATGAGATTAGCGTTTCAGTAAGTGGACTTTGAGTAAAGCAGATTGCCTTCCATGTGGGTGGGCCTTATCCAATCAGTTAAAGGCCAAAATAGAACAAAAGACCAGGATTCTTTGAGGAAGGAAGAATTCTGCCTATAGATGGTCTTTGGACTTGAACTGGGATATTGACTCTTCCCTAGGTCTCTAGTCTGCTGGCTTAACCTCCATATTTTGATCTTGCCAGGCTCCTAATTAATTGCATCAGCCAATTTCCTAAGATTTCAATTTTTCTACCTCTTCCTGTGTGTGTTTGTGTATGTGTGTATATCCTATTGGTGTTTGTTCTCTGGAGAGCTCTGACTAATCCAGGTGACATAGTTGGGTCTATTTAAGAAATGTTTGTCAGACACATTCTCAGGCAGAGCAGTCTGAGCCTCGTGCTGGTTTTGGTGGGGGTCACATGGAAGGGTTTAAAGCACAAGGACAAAATTGGATTTATATTTTAGAAAGATGCTGAGGAGGGTCAGATGGTGGTGGGTTTGGAGACTGGAGATAGGAGAACTAGTGTACTTACCCACCCAGTTGGGGATGACACATTTTGTGGAAGAAGTGGGGGCGGAGAGGAGGGCCAGAGTGGGGAGATATACTTACATAGGCAGAAGAGCCTAATAGGAACTCATTGCAGGGCTGTGCCTCAGTTAAGCTCATTACATGCGGGATGAAGAGAGAGCCAGGATGTGTCGGGTTCCTGGCTGGGTGCTCTGGGGATGCCTGATGGTACAGAAGAAGGGGCCTCAAGTTGGGGTAGTAGTGACGGGAGGTGATGAGTTTTATGTGGAACATGCCAAATCGGAGGATGCCTAGGGTGCACAGACTTGGGATGTCACAACCTGGTAGTGGCAGGGGGGTATTGAAACCTGTGGAGTGTGTAGAGCTTATCTAGGTCACCACCAGAGCATCATTCCCACAACAGCTGTCCCACTGCCTTGCCTGGCATGAGCCCTGCCTAGGTCTTCACCCAGGGGCCCAACACAAAGAGCAGATTGATACTGTAGAGAGGGAACTTTCGATACCTGTCACCAGAACTCAGCAGAGGCGTTAAACATTATAGGTAACGGCTAGGAAAAACAAAAAAAGACTCTGAGAAGATCCCACGTTACAGGTCTATTGCTTATGTTAGAGGTCATGTGTGTGGGGGTGTGTTTCTGTGTGTGTGTGTGTGTGTGTTCATACTCAGGAGCAATACTCATGCATGCACACAAGCACTTATGAATAATTTAATCTCTATAAACCTACCATCAAGTATTTCATTTGAGCTTCACAGACCCCTTCCATCAGCCTCTTCGGACAACTACATTGGCCCCATTGACAGATGAGCAGAGTGGAGTGCGGGCGAGCTGCCTGCAGACATGCTCAGCGCGCTGTGAAGGGGGGACACAGTGGTTCTGGCCCCACGTCTTTCCTTCCCTAACCTGGGATGGCAGGCCCAAGGCCAGATGGCCTCTGGGCTGTCTGCTGTGACCTGGATGGCATTCCCTCCTCCCTCAGGCTGATCAGCCCCTGAGCAGGACTCCGACACCAGGATTATAAATGCATCTGTCTGGGAACATTATCTAATTGTTATATATCACCCTGGGTAATGGCAAAAGTAAAAACCACTGTTAGCCTAGTGAATAAATCCTTGGTGTTGATCAATCATCGCACAGTGTAGACTCTTTTAATAGGCACAATTTACACAGGGACTTGGCAGACTGTTTCGTTTTCTAACTGCAGATGGAAAACGGATGCCGATCTCTGCTGTGCCATAAAAATGTAAACTGTAACCCTTCTCCACACAGCTCTCATTTGCACCTCATATTTAAATACAAATCGGAGAAAAACTACTCTCCTGTGAGATAATAACTTTTTTGATACGTGCTGGGCCTCCGTGCTCCCATCTGATGCCTCAAATTCTTCCCGGAGCCATGGTTTCCCCGGGGCCTTTCTCCATGGGGGAATCACCGGTGTTCCTTACGCAGACAGTCCCTGCCTCTAAAGGGCCATGCTGTATTATATAGTCGTAAGTACTCTGAGTTACTGCCCCTGTGCTCATTCCTGCTTCTGTGGGCGATGTGGACTCGATGCTCCAAAATGGCCTGGGTAGGCTGTGTGTACATGAGTGGGTCTCTATGGTTTTTAATTCATGTTCCAGGAGCCCTCAGGGGGTACATGTGACTGCTTAGGGATGATTTGAGGGGGCTCAATAAACTCTTCTCTCTTCCTGGATTCAAAAGTTTTTACTCACCCAGCCCTGGCCAGTGTGGCTCAGTTGGTTGGAGCGTTGTCCTGTAATCAAAAGGTTGTGGGTTTGACCCCTGGGCCAGGTGCATATGGGACACAACCAATCGGTGTTCCTTTCTCTCCCTTCCTTTCTCTTTTCCCCTCTCTCTAAGAGCAATGAAAAAATATTATCGGTGAGGATAAAATTTTTTTTACTCACCTACATTCCACAGTGCCTGATATTTTACCCATAAGAGATGTATTTCTTTGGGATTTAGGGCAAGAAGATCCCTGTTAAATTCCAGATGACAGAACTTCCCGTGAGCCATTCTCCATAGCTGTTAATACATTAGTTCAGATTTAGAGTGTGGAGCCATTGAACGTTATATATGAGGTAAAGGCATCCAACACTCTAAGCAGCACCAAGACCAGAGTGGGAGTGCAATTCACCCAGCCAGGCAGAGGGCAGAGCTGGGGCCCAGGCTCAGCTCTTCTGTAGGGAAGTTTCTGAAGGAACGTGGCATGTACCAGGCTGTTTTGATCGGGGAAAGTGGAAGATTCTAGTGGGCACTTTGCATTCACTTCAGGGTGGAGGAACCAGGAGGAGGCAGTGGGAATGGGGGGTAGCCTGAGGCTGGGGAGCAGCCAGGATGCCTGAGAGTGCTCTGAAGGAGAAGAGAGAAGCATTAGAGGTGCTAGAGGCCCAGCTGCTCTGCTTACTGCCCCTCACTCTCCCAGGTGACTCTAGAAGGAGCCAGGCAGCCTGCTGGGCAGGAACGGGGAAGGAGAGCAAGGCCACAGAGGGCCTGATCCATCCCTGTGTTCAGGTGACAGGAACGCACAGAGCCACTCCTCCCACATTAATGTGTGCTGGCCCTTCTGTTTGCCTCAGATTGTGTCCACGTGTCTCACTGTGCCCCCGGACTTCCTTCCAGGGACTCCCCATTCCCGCTGCAGGCAGTCTTAGCCCCTTAGCTGTACAAATACTAGTGAAAGAGGACAGACCTTTGTAGGCTAATCAGCTTGATTCCTGTGGACCAATGTAATGGATGGACCATGTTTGATCTATCAGCAAAAAGGGCTCGACATCATTTCTAAGTAAGATTTTTTAAATAAATGAAATGATTTAATGTGGGCAAATTAAGGAGTGTCACTTAAAAATGTGATAGTTTTTTTTTTTTTGTATTTTATACATTTATAAAGTCGCAAATGTTCGTGAAGCTTAATTTGTCCTTGGACCCTGGCCCCTCTGGTAGTGTCAGAGCTGAACTGGGAGCAGGCTCTCTCCCTAGAAGACTGGCAGTTGGGAGGGACAGACACACTGACAGGCAAAGAGACTGACACTGTGGTAGGTGCTGGAACAAACAAGTTTACATAGAAGTTGCAGGAAGGATGTGCAGAAAAGAGAGAGATGAGCCCCATCCTGCAGATGAAGGCAAGCTATGTAGGAGAGGTACCAAGTGGGTAGAGAGACGGGCGAGAAGGCACCGCAGAGAGACAGGGACCAGAGAGAGAAGTGCATGTGTGGAGGCCCAGACAGTGCAGGCGCGTGGGCAAGCCAGGTGTCGTAAGGCTGAAATAGGTGCTAGGAGAGGTCGGGTGTCAGGAGGTGAGGCTGACAGAGAACTAGGTAAGGGTGTTTAGTCAGGGCTCTGCTTGAGGCCCTGGAGGACATGGGGACTGATGAGGGGCTACAGCAGGGGAGTGACACCATTGTGGACACACCAGAAGGACACATGATGTTGCTGTGTGGAGAATGGGTTGGAAGCTGCAGCTGTTATCTGACAGTGCCCTCTTTGCAAAATAAGGCAAATACTGGTGTGGCTTATAGAATATTAAATGATTTTATTGTTAAATACGACACATGGCCGGCCCTGTGGGAGCTGGTTTTGGGTCTTTCCAGCCAGGCCCTGAAGTAGACCTTCTGAACAAGACTTGTGAAACAAAGTGCCCCCTTCCCCCTGTGTGAGGTCCTTCTGGGGTCGGCACCCTCAAGATCCTTCCATGTCCCCCGCAGTATAGGAGAGATGCTGGGCAGGTGAGGAAAGTGATGCAGAATTGGGAGGAAAGCCTGCAGCCTTCCATGGTGACCTCTGGCCTTCCCTGAAAGGTTGCCCCTGGCTACCATCTCTTGCCCAAGATCAATGTGTCAGTGAGTAGGCACAGAATTTCACAGATCTTACCCACTGGGGGAAAGGGAACCAGGCCTAGGACAGCAAGAGGAGAGATTGTCCTGCAGGTAGGAGCTACTTTTAGGAAGGAAGGGAGACTTCAAGGGTTGCTGGTGCTGCAGTTCAGGCTGTGATGCAGGTGGCAGGAATCCGGGGGTTGTGGGGCAGGAAATCAGTCCCCAGGAGGAACTCCAGGCTGTGCCAAGCGTCACTGGAAACAATGCATAATCTCAGGCTACGTCTCCCTTGAAGAGCCACTAGTTTGTGAGATGAATTGCTGCTAGGATTGTGAAATGTCTCTTTTATTCAAATAATAGTTATTGGATGCCTCCTATGTGCCAGCTCTGCCAGGCATCGGGGATTCACCGGCGTCTGTACAGACCCACGTGGCCTTTCTGGAATAACTGAATGCTGGGAGAGATGAGGAGTAAACAAACCCCACAGGAGTGATTTAATTAACCCTGTGATATGTGCCATGATGGAGCAGCCCAGGGTCTCATTATTTGTCTTCCTCAATTGTGGCCCAAGCAGGGAGTCAGGAAGTGGTGAGGAGACCAGGGGAACACTGACTGTTTGGAGCAAGGACCCGGAGCACTTGCTCCTCTCCACCTGAGAACTGGGCTGGCTCCTGTCCCCAACTTCTTCGCTTGGGACTTCTTCTGGGCCTGAAATGCAAACCCATCAAAGAGAGCAGGTGACAATCTTTCAAATAGAGGTAGTTTTTCTCGAGTCTTTAAGAAAAATGGCTGTTTGGCCCTGGACTTGCCCTTGCTTTCTCTGAGCCTGTGTTTTCTTTTATGAAACAGGGAGAGCAGACTGGATGATCCTCTAAGGTGGGAGCTGCTCTGTGTCCCTCTGAGCACTTGCTTCTCCCTTGGGGGGGGCACCTAATGCTCCCATCCCCTTCACAGGGCCCTGGGCCTGCATCTGAGACCACTGCACAGCATGGCTCCCTGCACCCAGTGGGCTGGTGCCGTCTTCATGGGGCAGAGGAGCCTGTCAGTACAGCTCTCAGGGCTGTGAGTCCAAGCTGCTACTACCTTGGGAGGTGCTCAAGCTGCATTAGGAGCTTCTGTGGCTTCTGGGGGTCCCTAGGGAGCTCTGAGCAAACTCCTTGTTTGTTAGGTATTTAGGGACACTCTGTATCTCGCTGCCACCTGCCCTGCCACCTTCCTCTCAGGCTGCTGCCCGACAGAAGTCTGGTCCCAAGGAAAAAGAGCTCAGGCTGGGAGCTCTGAGTCTGGGTGTGGCCTCCTGACACCAGACCCGGGGTTCTGAGCCCTGCTCCAGTCCTCAGTGCCACTCTCCTTCCAAACTCACGGTGGGAGGAGGGGCCCATGGGAGAATATGGTTGTTTGGAGGTGGTCAACAGGAGGTTAAGTGCTCAGCCTCTGAAGTCAGGCTGCCTGGTTTGAATTCCATTTCTGTTAACTGTGTAGTAAATATAGCCAGTGTGGGTTTCAGTTTTCTCATCTGCAAAATGGGGATAAATACTGATAGCTAATTGGTTATTACTAGTAAGACATTACAAAGTCTGAGCACAGAAGTAGGAGAGTTCCACAGTGTGGGCACCCCATGGCACACGGGCCTCCTGCCCATATGCCAACGGTTTGTCTTCTCCTCGGTCTAGGTGTCCTCTCTCCTGTGAAGTGAGACATTTTTTCTCCTGCAGACCACTGAGAGTGTTAGATGAGTTTTCTGCAGCTCCCTGGGCAGCCTCAGTGGAGGGCTGGTCACTGGCAGACACCTTGTGGCTCAGACTGCAGGCTGGAGCTCTGTGTGATGGCTTCTTGTCCATACAGAGCTGACCGTTTTGAGTCTCCTGGTGGTCCTGCGAGTGAAAGAGACTTAAACATTGGATGTGGAGATGCGCAGACCCAAATCTCAGCGCTGGAGCCTCAAGACAGTGACTTGTGTTTTCTGAGTCTCAGTTTTGTCATCTATAAAATGAGGATGATAATCCCTATCTTGTGGGATTGTTTTCAGACTCAAGATACTGCATATATATATAGTACCTGGCACATATTTGCTGCTCAGTAAATAGTAGTTGCTGTTCCTTCTGTCAAATGAGAATACCCAATGCCAGGGATCTGGCCCTTTCGAGTAAACCTTAAGTGATCACTTACAAAATTATATGAAATAGACTAAGAATTTTATAACTGGAAGGAACCCTAGTCAACTTCTTCCATTTGGCAGGTGAGAAACTAAGGCCCAAAGGAGAGTTGGTAACTTGTCTAGGGTGTCACTGATCAGGAACCTTGCTGTTCCCTTTCAGCTCCCTGTTGCTCATTTGTAAACAGGAACTTTGGAAGGAGCCACATTTTTCCCTCAGCAGTTTTGTTTCTGTTTACTCTCTTGGGTACATTAGAAATTTGCTCAGCAAAATTTTATTTATGGTATGCTGACACAAACTAAAGATATGTAACCCTAGTGGTAGTAAAATACACCCACAGAATGATGGGTATAAAGAGAGGAGATTCACCTTTATCCAGGTGTTTGTTTTGTACAAACGGAGGTCTGAAGGCTGTGAGTTTGGCTCCTGACTCTGCTGCTTGTCCAGCAGTCTGACATCATCCTGACGAGCCTCATCTGAGATAGAAACAAATAAACAACACGATCATATGGGTTTTTTGTTATTGTTAATACTACAGATGTCTATTTCTAATCTCCTTCTGCCTCCCAATGATGTTCTTGTTGCTGGGGTTGACAGATGAGGAGGAGGGGTAAAATTGTTCTTGAGCAAAACAGGAGGAGAGAGAGATGAGGCAGCCGATGGCCAGAGAAAGGTCCAAGGAAGATTTAGAAGATGTTTTTAGTGTGATGTATGTTGTAAGCCTCTCCAAAGTCTTCAATAATATCTGTTTTACTGGGCTTACTATGGGAGGTTAGGTTTGCTTTATTGGGGTAGGGGCAGAGTTGAGTCTTGCTTCAAGAAGGGCTTGGGATGGGCACGGAAGCAGCTTGTTGGGCCATGCACGTAAATGACGTATGGCCCTGGGTCTGGGTGCTTCTGGGAACAGAGGAAGTACCGTGCCCGTGGAGTTAGGCTGGATCGAGGGCACTGGCTGCTGCTGGTAATAGTGAAGGAGATCCCTTCCCTCTTCTTCCGGATGGTGGCCCAGTCCTGCTAGGTCCTAGAAGTGGGAGTGAATGGAGATGTTCGTATCCCTCGTCACCCACTGTCTTCCCCAGTGACGGGAGGAAATTAAGTTCATATCCCCAATGGCAAGGTATTGACGAGTTCTCCTGGATGGATTTAAGCCTCAGCACTTCAGTGTTCTTGACATGAGGATATATTGCTGTGGAGTGGGGAGCCAGTGAAGTGTTTTCTGAAGTCAGGCATGGACCTCAGATTTATAGGGAAGGGTTTTGTGAGGGGGGAAAATGCTGAGAGCATAGAAGCCGACCATACTGAGTGTCTTTTCCAGACAGAAATTATATTTCAGTAGGTAAAATAAATAGTACATAGAAGTGTTTGCAAATACATCACTGTGCCCTTTATGTACTCTGTGGGGTGTATATGTGGTAAATGTGTCCCAAGGCTCAGGAAGCAGAAATAGACTAAACGGACAAAAAAATTTGCTTTCCCATAAAGAGCCATTTTTTCTCTGCTTTCTCTCTCCATCACAGAATACTGTGGGTTTGAGGAATGGAACTGCTGTTTCTTTCTTGTTGGACTGGTCACAGAGACGGGAGGCGGGTAGCCAGAGTCTAGTCCTCAGAAGTTCCAGCTCCTCAGGGCCCTCAGCCCCCATTGCAGGGTGACACTCCAGGGCTAGATGGGCTGAGTATAAAACCTACTCTATCCTCTGGGCTTAGCTCACTGTCCTCAGACAGGAATGTTTGAGATCCAGGAGCTGGCTCCTCATTTTGCAGATGGGTGCAAGGGGTCTATGGAGGGAAGTGAGACCCTCTGTCTCAGAGGCCTCCTCATTCACCACTGCCCGTGGCTGGGGCACCACCTTTCTTCCTGGCCAAGGGCCCAGGTTCCAGCATCAGAGGTGTGAGAGCAACCATGGGAGCTCCATTCTGCAGCACTGTGGGTGATAGCCTCCGCCCCACTGAATGGAGCTCCAGGAATTAGCACTGATGGAATCACAGATTAGATTCCACCGTGAGACCTGCCTGTCAGCTGCCTATTTTGCTATAACTTTGAAAAACAAGTGTCCACTCTTCTTCTGCAGCTTTAGCCTAGGGACTTTGTCAGAGCCAAACTGACTCAGCAGGCAGACAGAAGGGAAGGAAACAGCTTTGCCTTAAACTCAGCAGTGGGTTGAATAGTGTGTTACCCTTTCATGTCCACCCAGAACCTCAGAAGGTGGCCTGGTAGAAGTAGAGTCTTTGAAGATGTAACTAGTTAAGATGAGGTTGTCCTGGGTACAGTGGACCCTACATCCAAAGACTAGTGTCTTTACATGATAAGAAGAGGGCACAGAGACACAGGGAAGGCCATATGAAGGCGGAGGCAAGGAATGCCCAGAAATGCCAGGAGCCCCAGAAGCTGAATGAGGCAAGGAAGGATCCTTCCCTAGTGCCTTCAGAGGGAGCATGGAGCTGGCAACACCTTGAATTTGGACTTCTGGACTCCAAAACCATGAGAAAATAAATATCTGTTATTTTAAGCCACCCATTGTATGGTGATTTGTTATTGCAGCCCTAGGAATCTAAATAGGTACAGAAGGGTTCCTGGGTCTGCTTCTCTGAGGAGTGTAGATGGAGTGTGAGGGCTTAGCCAAGGGGATAGAACTTCAGAAAATGAGTGTGTGTGTGTGTGTGTGTGGGTGTGCATATATATATCCACCCTATATATATGCGTAAATACATACACACACACGAAGCTTTGTTATGGGGAATTGGCTCATGCAATTACAGAGGCTAAAAAGTCCCCAGATCTGCTCTTTGCAAGCTGGAGATCCAGGAAAGCTAGTGTAATTGACTGAGTTTGAAGACCTGAGAACCAGAAGCTCCAAGAGCAGGAGAAGATCCATGTTTCAGCTCAACCAACCAGCCAGAAAGGGAAGAATTTCTGCTTCCTTCATCTTTTTGTCTTATTCTGGTCCTCAATGACTGGATGATGCCCACTCGCATTGAGGAGAGCAAACTGCTTTACTCAGTCCACTGATTCAATGCTAATTTCACCTGGAAATATCCTCATAGATACACTCACAAATAATGTTTTGCCAGCTATCTGAGCACCCTGTGGTCCAGTCAAGTTAACACATAAAATTAACCATCACGGAAGCTTGATTTAAGAAGAGTGTGACTCTTCTTAACACTAAGTGAGTGGCAGCGCTTCCATGTTACATGTCAAAAGCACCACTGACTAGAATGGGGCAGGTTCTGCAGAAGGCCAAGGCCTTCCTCCTGGACTTGCATGGTGAGCTCAGTGGGTCACTTCCACTTCACGCTGGTGCTTTTTCTTAAAACTGTTTCTATTTCCTCTTTCCCTTCTTCCTCCTCAAACTCCCATGGAATCTGGAACTTCCTCATGCTGAGAATTCAGTACATTCTCTCTATCTGTAGTGAAAGTGGGGTGGTCTGGAATAAATGGAGGAAGGAAGCATTGATTTTTTGAGGAGAAATGAATTCTCTCCTTTGATGTTTTTTTCCTACATTTTTATTTTTAAGGGTGGCAGAAATAATGACTTTTGTGACTAAGAGAAAACATATGTGTTTTAAAATTCACAGTGGAATTTGGATCTGTAAAAAATGCTGGGGGATCTACCGAATGACCGGTGAGAAGGCATAGCCCATACATACAAGACCTGTGCCCCACATGTTGCTTTTTAACTTTATTCTTTGAAATTGGAATCATTCTCATAAGAGTGTTGTTAAGGCTTCAGAGCAGTCTTCCTTGAACTGCTTGACTCAATGACTCAAGAAGTTGGTAGGAAATTTGGGCTTGGGGATATCATATGTAAGAAATATACCACATGAAACACAGAGATGAGAAATGCTGTGTTGCTGATGTCTAAATAGTATACATTATAATTTAAATTTCTTCCAAAGGTTTAGAGTTTGGGGTATTTTCACTTCTTGCTTTCAGATCATTATTCTTTGCTCCTTCTAGGTTCCTTCGTATTTTTGTTCCCCACTTGCTGATCCCTCTGCATCACCAGGTTAGTCTAACACTGAGAGCCCCAAAGACCCAAGTAGGAGACATCAGCCATTTTCAAAGTTGCCAGAATAAGAGCAGATGGCTCATAAAGTTCTCGAAGGCTGAGTTCAGAGAATCTAGAGCTATTTCTGAGCAGTCACAGCTTCAGCTGGTTCTCTTAACATTTCACCTCGGCCTCATATGTTCTGTTTTCTCTTCAGTGATAAAACACACTGCCCTCTACTGCAGCACCAACCATTGTCAGGAGCTGGGTGCTGGCAAAAACAGCAGAGCAGGGACAGGAGCGGGACATGGAGAAGAAGTTCCCATTTCCTGTGTGGAGGGCTTGCTAAGTTCCAGGCACCATCCTAGTTGCTTCACATACCCCATGTCACATAATCCTCTTGTTGAGATGCATAGTATTATACCCGTTACAGAGATGGAAGTGAAGAGTCAGGTAACTTCTCCAATGTTGTACCTCTGGTGAGAGGTAGAATACCCAGGACGGCTGCCCTCAGAGCCCCTGCTTTCCCTGATACTAACTCTTTAGAAATGAATACATGCTGAGCTGCATTATTGGAGAACTAGGGTGAAGCCAGAAGAAGGGGGTGAGGTTTACATTCACAACCTCCTTTTTTCTAGTCCTCTAATGAGCCCAGGAGGTCTACTCTTACCAGACAAGTGGAAGACTCAGCGCACATTGGGCCAAAGGGACTGGGGAGAACTTGTCCCCCACATTCTCCCATTGAGGAAAGAGTCCCAGGGTGAGGAAGACACAGGACCAGTCACGTACCTGACACCCAGTGCTCTTCCCACACCCTTCTTCAAGGCTTTAACAAGAAAACTGGTGCTGTCACCTCACTCGAGACAATTTAACTGAAATCAAAATGCCTTAATACACTTTGACAGTTGTTAATTAAAAAATGCACGCCCAATAACATTTTCACTAAGTACCTAAAATTGCAGATAAATTGTATCTTCTGCCTTGAATTCTCTAAGGTGGGACACATTATTAAAGTTATTGTAGAAACAGCATAATGGATCGGCGGCATAAATTAGGCTGAGGCAAAGGGGAGCCCTAGATGAATGAGCTCATTTTCTTCCCTTTTTCAAGCCGGGCCTTCTGCGGAGGGAGTGTTGACTCTGACATCACCTCTTCTTGCTTTTGTTCATCTTGGAAAATCTCACAAAAGGCTAGAACATCCTTCTGCCAAAGACCTCGACGAACATGCCTGATGTTTTTTAAGGACCTCAAATAAACCCAATTAAAGGACTGGTATTCCTAGAAAGCCAATATGGGCTCATGTTTTGCTTCTGTTTGGTTATGCTATAAATCAAAGTAGGTTTTACATGTGGCACATGGAGGGAAGACATTCTTGGACTGAAAGATGTGAAGAACCTTGTTTGGTTATTCTCGGTTCTATGTGAATGAGGGGCCACACATAGCTCTCAAGTGGTGAGGGAGAGGTGGCCACCACATCCCTGGGGTAGTTGAGGCATTGGCCTAAGTCATGGTGGCCATTTGAAGGGTGCCTAGGAGGCATTTCTCACTCCCTGAACGCTTGCTGTCCAAACCTAGGAGATTAATAGCTTGGAAAAACGTTTTGAGATAGGGTGGGTATCCCTTTCTATCCGAACTCTTGCTGCTTTGCTATCCAACTTTCAGAAACTAAATAGATTCAGATGATTAAGTATTATTCCATATCAGGGAGAAACATCCAAGTTCTCTTTCATCCAACTGTATACATTTGAATATCAAGGGCTATTTGTAGTTTTTTTATTGCAGGCATTTCTTGACAGCAAGGCCAGCATACGTGAGTTGGAATTTGAGATCATGGAGATGAAATGGACTCAGAAGGTGTTTCTTAGAGCAGGCTCCCCACAGCTTCAGCTCTATGGGATGGTGCTGACCAAAGCTGGCCCTGGGACAGAATCAGGTGGCTGGGAGCTTGCATGATCTGAGATGAGATGGAGAAGATTCCTATGTCTTCAAGTAACTGTGCTGAGCCTGAACTAATCTGTCAAAAGTCACATGGTTAAAGGCAAAGTAAAAGGCAAAGCTAGGATTTAAACTGGGCATTCTGGCTCTAGTGTCTGTGCCTTCAGCCACTGCCTGATTGAAACCTTGGGCAAGTTTCTCCTTTTTCTGGACCTCAGGAGCCCTCTTTAAAATTAGGAGGTCGCCAGTCCTAGAATGCTGTAGCACTGGGAAATATTATAATATGCTGCTCAAGTAGAGGTGGAAGGGGCCATTGACCCTCTTCCTTCCTTCCTTCCTCTCAGACAAAAGGAGGGCACTGCCCCTGGTCGTATTGCATAGGGCTTGTCATGAAAATTATGTCTGTGCAAAATGAACAGGCTTGCTGGAGAGAACAGGCCCATAAATTTACTCCCCGGGACAAATTAATTTGTTCAAAATATATTTCACATGTAGTCTTTTTATGAGTCTTCTGAAATTTATTCTTATTCTTTTGCTCTGTGTTTGCTCCCACCAAGCCTAAGTTCCAGGGCTAGTAAGTACCATTGTTGAGTGGTCCAAAGCTGATGCAGGATTGCAGAGGTGTGTGCACGTCTTCCTGTTTTCTGCCAGCGGGACCTCAGGCATGGTGCGTGGGCTGCAGTGGCCCAGGAGCCAGGAAACCTGGCTTCTAGTCCCAGGTTTACTATTTCCATCCTCGTGACTTTGGGCAAGTCACTTGGTCTCACTGTCTGTGAAGTTCCTCATTTCCAAAGTGGCAATGTAGGGTAAAAATATTTTTCTAGATTTGTTTGTGAGAAACATGTGGACCAAAGTTAGGGAGAAAAGTACTGTAGAGATGGGGGAGGCAGATTGGCCCTCGGGTTAGACCAAGGACGTTGGAGTCAGATGGGTGCAGTCGAATCTGGCTGCCCTACTTATCAGCCAGCAAACCACCGTGAGCCCCTTCACCTCTCTGAGCCTTGGTGATTTTAATTTGCAAAACTAGAATAACGACCTCTAATTCAGAGCATTATTTCAATATTGAAAAACAAATAGGAGATCTGGCACATAATAGATAGTATATAAAAATTATAATATGCTCTGAAACACATCTTCCTAGAACTCTGATCCTGCACAAACCTCCTGCGTAGACCACAGGGACATGGCATGGTGGCAGGGTCAACCTACCTGCATCAGGCCCCACGCAGGAATCAGTTTCTGTGCTCCCAAGACAATGGCTCCGCAATGATAGCAGACACTTTTATTGGACATCTACCTTGTGCCAGGTGCTGGGCCTTGGAGAAGAGCCTCCTTCTGCTGTACCTTCCTTGGGCCACCAGGCTTGACATCTTTGTCTCCCAGTCCAATGGTTCATTTCTCTAACTGCCCCCTCCATTGGAGTATTTTAAAGTGCATACCTCCTTTACCCAGTACCGATGCCACTGATGAAATGGGCCACCACCACCAGTTTATTAAACACACTAGTAGGCTGAAAAAAAGAGAGAGACAGGATATTCTTCAGTGTTCCTAGGCTCTCAGTTGGGTCAGGAAATATCTAAAATTGTGTCTTATGTCTGTGCAAAATTATCATTTTTGTGTGTGGATATACACACCTGAATAAAATGATGGGTTTTACTGGGGGGCACATAGCACTCTTCATATTCATTAAGGGCTGAAGATCAAAAGGCTATAGCCCATTAATCTACTGATTCATCATTGTTTTCAGACAAGAGGAGTTTAAAATAATTAGTTGTATCATAATATGTTGGAAAAAACATCCCTCATTAGCCCTTTAACAGCTTGACAGGGGGAAAATTTTAAAACTTTATCAATGAACATTTTCAACTAATGCTGAGTAAATTTGCATTTTGTAGATGTGATCACATGTGTGTGACTCTATATTAGAACAATTTCTAGATTCTGACAGAAAGCACAAAGCCAGAGCACGGGGTTTACACTGACAACCCTGAGTCAACTCTATTTATTTTAGAGATAGCTCTGCAGAGCATAGAAATTAATAAGTAATTTTCTTGTTGACAGCCTGAGGCAACTGAATGAATGCTTAAATCCAAGGCTATGAGTGTGGAAAGGAGCAAATGATTTTTATAGAGGGCATCTATAGCAGTGGGGCAGAGGGTGATCCTATGGGGAAGAATTTGTGTGAATTCTCATATTTTAGTCATGAACCTAGAACCGGGACGGCATCATCCTGTCAGAGAAAGGAAATAAGCATTTCAGAGACCTCAGAAGTCTCGAATTGGAATCAAAGTTTGAGGTGGGGCTTGTCCTCCCCCCCAGAGGTACCCTGTGCTGATTCCTTGGGAGTAATCCTTGTCCTGCCATAAGGCATTCCACATGGGCAACACGCCTGCCTGCAGATGCTGGGCTGGCCGCAGAGGGCTTGCAGGCTTAGAGGAGCCTTCCTCCCTTCTTCTTCTTAATCAGAGCATCTCCTTCAGTTGGAATTCCAGCCTCCAGAGATCCAAGAGAGTGAAGAGCATGGGGGGAGAGCAGGAGGAAGTTTTTGGAGTCTGATATCCATTGATATCAATCAACTTTTTTCCTCCAACCTCTTCATTCAACAATTCATTTACTCTAAGTCAAATATGACCTAGATCCCAATGTACATTTCTTATCCTTATAGTGGGGATTGCAATACCTACTTTACGGGTGACTGTTTGGCATATTACTACTGCGAAACCCAGGGTACACAGTACAAGTTAGTACTGAAGGATTGTTACCTAGTTCTGGCCCTTGGGGGTCCTGTTCTTGACCCTCTTATGCCCCTAGTCGCATTTATAGGAATTCTTGGCAGCCTACTGTTATCTGGTTTAGGGGTGTTTGACACACTAAGGACGCTATTTACACCTAATAATACGTATTGGGGCTTTTCTGAAATACACATTTTCTATGTGGATTTTTAACTCCTGGCCAGCCAGGGTGCCGACCCCATGCATATGTCAGCTAAGGAACTTTCACTTAATCTTTGCATTCTTAAGAATTCTGATCAGTTCGAAGAACATGGAAGAGGGCATGGAGACTCCTGTGGCACCTTGTCAAGGAAATCACTAAGTAGGTAGCTGTGGCCCACGGGTTGGAGTGTTTTTCTTCATTGTCGTGTAATCTTTTTGTAATACATATAGAACAATAGGAAACTGTGACTGCAATAGCCTCCTAGATAACCTTCCCTCCTACCCTGCCCCCACCATCCTGTCTCAGCCTGCAGTCACAGAAAGGTAGTGGAGCATTGTGGTAGGAGAGGGACTTTGGAATCAGGGTTTGAGTCCCAGCTCTAAATCTTACTAGCTGTGGGCACCGTGTTTGTTATTTAATCTCCCTCTGTCCCTGTTGCTCCACGTAGGATGTAATAGTGCTTGCAATTCATGTAAACCCCAGCATGGTATCTGATTCCGGCAGTGCTCAGTGATGTTGGCAATTATTAGTATTTTGTCAGGCACCTGTCTGTCACACTTTGTTGACCCAGGACTAAAGGGTGTTTTTTTTTTTTTTTACTTTATGTTGAATTTATTGGGGTGACTTTGGTTAATAAAATGATATAGGTTTCAGGTGTACAATTCTGTAATGCAGCATCTGTATATTGTATTGTGTTCACCATCTCAAGGCAAGTCTCTTTCTATCACCATTTACGTTTTCCTTCTACCTCCCCTCACCCCTTTACCCTTTGGTAATTACCATACTGTTGTCTGTCTGTCTGTGAGTTTTTTTTCCTTCATGCCCTTCATCTTCTTCACCTAGCCCTGCAACACCCCTCCCCTCTGACATCTGTGAGTCTGTTCTCTACGAGTCTGTTTCTATTCTGTTGTTAGTTTATTTTGTTCATTAGATTTCACATATGAATGAAATCATTATGGCACTTATCTTTTTCCAAATAACTTATTTCATTTAGCATAAACTCTCTGGGTCCATCCATGCTGTCACAAAAGGTGAGATTTCCTTCTTTTTTATGGCTGAGTAGTAGTCTGTGAAAGTTTTGGTATGGCCTTTTCAGTCCCTGCAAGATCTGCCCTCTGCCTGCCTCTCCAGCTTCACCCTCAGCTTCCTGCCTGGGGTCCAGTTGTATTTGTTTAATTTCCCACCCCTAAGTACTACCTTAGGACTTTCTGCCTGATGCGTTTTCTTCCCAGTTCAACTCCCTAGTTGCATGAGTGACACATTCTACTTTTAGGTCTTTCACATCTCAGCCGATGGAGGGCTGCTCTGAGCATCAGCATGGGGCCAGGCCCTTGTCATATGTTCGCTAAATATGTTTTCTTGCTTTATGGCTTTTATCACCACTTGTATAGTACATTTGTGTCTTTATTTGATTAAAACCTGATTATCCCAGTAGACTCTGAAATCTGCCAGGGCAGAGACACAGTTCTTTGACGTGTCCTTGTTTCATAGTTCCTGGCCTGGGATTCAACACCAAGTAGATGCTGGAAAGTGTCTGGTGGATGAGTGACTGAACATTTACTACCTTCTGACGTAGCAGCAATCACATACATTCTACTTATGTTTTGTTCCACTTTTTACCACTATTCTCACTCCACTGCCTAAAACATTTATAGGCCAGCCCAAATCCACAGAGTAGGTTAAATGTTCTGTCCAGAAGGTACCAGACATGTAATGTGAACAATAGAGACATTTACTGAAGGAGATACAAGATACAAGAAACATTGTACCTAGGACAATGATTCCTCAGTCCCCTTCAAAGTAGGCACCTTGGGACCTCACACAGTTCTCCCAATCACCATCAGTGGCCCCATCGTATTTTCCTGAATCTCATCAATGGTCTGAAATCTCTTCCCTTTCAAAGGTGATTTTAGTTTTGGGAAAAATGAGAAGTTGTGGGGCACAAAATCTGTGCTGTAGGGGGTACCGAGTCACCTGGGTGATTTGATGTGTCACCAAAAATCTCTGCATGAGATGTGATGCAGAAGCGGGCGCATTGTCGTGATGAAGCTGCCAATCACCAGTTGCTCATAGCTGCAGCCTTCTGAATCATCTGAATAGTTTCTGTGGAGGAATGTTCAAGTTTATCGCAAAATTTGACATAGATCTATTGCTCTACTCACTCAGTCACTTTGAATGCAACAGGCACACAGCACACACGCTCACTCAACAGCGTCTACGCCGCCACTGACTAGTACAGTGAAATCATCATTGTTCACGTGTTCGCATTCCAGTCCACTCTCCTTGGCTGCCAGCTTACATCGATGTTGTACAAGCCATTCTCATTATATTAACAGTGGCTGGACTTTTCCTGAACAGACCTCGTATTCTGCTTTCAATTAGAACTAACTCTGAGACAGCTTGGCTCAAGCCTGGAGGATCCCCCATGGCCTTGTCAAGTGTTTGCCCTCAAGAATCAGATGACATGTTACATTTATGCCTTTTCTTGTTCATATTTCTGTTTGAAATAAGAGCGAAATAATGATATTCTTGGGCACTATCTCATAATACAGATATGTAGATAAAAAGCCCCAAATCTGGGCAGAATTCAGAACATTTGGACACATTTAGATTTGATTGCACTTTCCTTCCCGATTGTGTGTCACACTTATGCTCCGCCCACCTCCATTATTCTTACCATTTCAGTGAGGGCAATAGACCTGTTGTTACAGGAGGCTGCACGTTAGACAAGATGCAAGACATTTTTTTTCTTGTGCTCATTCCATCATTTATTTATTTTTTTAAAAATGTATTGAAGTTATTGGGATGACATTGGTTAATAGAGTTATATAGGTTTCAGGTGTACAGTTCTATAACACATCATCTGTGTATTGTGTGTTCACCACTCAAAGTCAAGTCTCCTTCCATCACCATTTGTCGCCCTTTACCCTCTTCTGCCTGACCCACCCCCTTTCCCTCTGGTAATCACCGTGCTGTTGTCTGCCTCTGAGTTTTTTTTTATTTGCTTAATCCCTTCAGCTTTTTCACCCAATCTCTAATCCCCCTCTCCTCTGATAGCTGTCAGTCTTTTCTCTGTATCTATGAGTCTGTTTCTGTTTTGTTAGTTTATTTTGTTCATTAGATACCACATATGAGTCAGCTGCCGTGTCGTTTCCTCCACTCACACGTGAGCCTGCATCTCTAGAAGATAAGTACTGATTTTATTAAACACACACCCACAATGTCATTATCTCACCTAAACATTAATGGTAATTCCTTATTATCATGAAACATTTAGTCACTTCTCCAAGTTTCATGTTTGGCTTATCAAACATTTTTATGGTTTATTTGAATCAAGATCCAAATACAGTCGGTAAATTGCGAAGTACCCTCTGACACACAGACAGACACTCACACTCATTTGGTTACTTTTTGGTTTTTATAGTTTATCTATTAATGTGCTCTGGACAGTTTCCCACAGCCTGATATTGCAGCCCTGTGGTGTTCTTATAATGTGCTCCTCTCTGCTCTGCATTCCCTATAAATTTATAGCTAGCTCTGGAGCTTTTCTAGGTTCTGGTCTGAAGTTTTGGCAAGATGATCTTTTATGTGGCAAAGCATATTTTTATCAGATGGTAGGTAATGTCTGATTGTCTTTATTTTTGTGATGTTGATAGTCATTGATGCTTATTGCCTAATCAATCATTCATTGGGGCCCATGGAATACTGATATTCCAATTTCATCATTCTTTCTCTCCCTGTTAGCTATAATAGCTCTATTAAAATAAACTTCCCTTCATTAACTATTTGGTTAGCGTTTTCAAAATAAGGAGTCAGTTCCTTAATCGCTTTTACACAAAAATAACTAATACCATGTTTTGTGTTCTGTGTATGTATGGATTTAAGTATATTTAATGTGCTTCAATTCATTTAGAATATTTGTTCCTTTTATTGGAAAATGTTTCCTGGATCGTAGGCGTGCTCGTGGCTACTGGGTTTTTCAGTGCTTCTAGGTCTTTTCATTAGATGAAGAAAGGGAACATGTACTTGGTTAAAGTGTATGAAATTGTCATGTTATTGGCTAAAGTTATTTAGTATTGGCAGTTTCACATGGTTTAACTTATTTTTACGAGAAAACACATTATGAGTTCAAACCTCTGTATCCTGATAAGCTTATCTTTACTTAACTTCATCAATCCTGGTAGTCTGGGCCTAGATATCTGCCCAGACATTCCTAGACATGTACCGGGCTGGTGTCTACTCATTGCTCTGCTTCCCTTAAGGGTTTCCAGGCTGCTCTCAATTTGGTCCTTCCCTCCTTTTTCTCCTTCCTTCATTGGTTGTGTAATGGGGGCAAGTTCTTTACTTGCATGCACTGTAATTTGATCTGTCTTTTTCCTGGATTTTTTGATTCCAGTTTTTCTCTATGCAAATGTGGCTGTGGAGAATATACTTGAGTATGAATCTTCGTTGTAAATTTCTGATTATTTCCTTCAGATAAATTCCTAAAATCTGGAATTTGTTGATCAAGGTATAAGAGACATTTTTAGATTTATGGTACATTTTGTCAAATCACTTTCCTCTCCTCCTTCCACCACTGTTCACTGTTAGGTTTTTTACCAACTTCTCTTCTTCTTGTCACATGGCTATTTCTGGTTTCTATTTCCATCTTTTGTACAATAGGACTTGTGTCATTAAATAGTAACAATATTAAAAAGCATGCTGAACTGTTTTGAAATAAATAGAGTTTTCAATTGATTGTGTAATTTTGCATGCCATTCTTATAGCTAATTGAGGTTTAGGGCCTGTGTTAAAACACTTTCCACAGCAATGCCCTGATATCTCTCCACTGCCAACAGGTGAGTGGTGGGTCTGAAAACAACTTGAGGACTAGCATCTTAGCTCTGGGGAGAAGGTTCTGTTCTATGTGTATAGATGTATATTTTATATACATATTTTTACATATATGTTATATATAATGTATATATTATGTATAAGATATACAATACATACTTATATGTAGTACATACAAAGTAAGTGCATTCATATTTTAAAGTATTTAACTTATTAGATAAGTATAAACACACGGATTAAATAATATCAACTAGATTAGAAGACAACAGTAACAACTTCTGTGCATCAAAAATGTTGAGCTATTGCCTCAATTATGTTGAGTTAGATAAATTGGAACTGTCTTTTTGTTGTTTTAAGAAATCAAATTTCTAATACTAAATATTATATCGCACCATAAAATTCATTGTTCATCTCTCGTAAGCAGGCATTTTACCAGGTTTGCTTACATAGTGTATAATTTTGCTTCCTCAGTTGCTAATGCTTCAGTGTTTTGCACCCACCTGGTCTGAGCCTTCTGTGTCTTGTCCATCAGCCACTTACTGGAGCTCGGCCTTCCCTTCCTCATGAGGTTCGTGGCTTTTTTAAGCAGTGCCCTTCCGCTCACAGCTGAGGCAATTCTCACCCTGAAACACACTGTGCTGCTCAACCCATGTGCTCTCTGGCTCCCGTTGGCCATTCATCATAGAAATACCTCACAGGAGATTTTGTCAACACCCTTGGAGAGCAAATGGGCAAACAAAGGAACAGTCTGAACCTTTTCAAGGAGCCAGGCCATGCACTGCATAGGTTAAATATGGTCAGATTATTTAACAAGAATTGTTACAAGGTATGTTACAGACAGGAGCAGATTTCCAGCCCTGGTCTCATTCTCATGTACTGTTTCTGTGCCTGGAGGTGGAAAGAGGACCGCCAGTGACGAATGTCCCCACATGTGCACGTTAGTTTTCCTCACCACGCATCCTGACCGTACCATATCCAGATCTTGCTGGGGGTCTGAATGTTTTATTCAGCACTGGTAGCTTTTCCCACTGGTGACAAGAAAGTTCCAGTGGCCAAGCAATTTGAAGAATTTAAAGAAAATGGAACACTTTAGAAATGTGGCTTTACCACACTTCTATTTACTTTGATCCCAGTGGCAAAAGAAAAAGAATAAAGTCTTGGCTTGGAAGCTGTTGATAATGCAGTTCGAGTGGCAGCCCCATTGAAAGGGAGAGAGTATTTTCCATGATTACAAGGTGGAGCGTGCTGGATCTGGCTGTTAGGCAGGCCCAGCAGTGAATCAGTCATGTCTAGCATGGTGGGGAGTTGGGGGAAGAAAATGGGACTTTGACATCCAACTCCTGTGGCTGATAGCAGTGAAAAATGAAGGAAACAAGTGCCTTCCAAAGCGGGCTGCCGAGTGGGGGAGGGGCACCGTAACCAAGACTGCAGGTATCTTCCACTGGAGCTCCTGTGAGCTCCTGTGAGCTCCCCGTATCCTGTATTACCCCTCCCATTTATCATGCACAGTCCAGAGAGAAGTGGAGAGACATAACTGCTCATTTATGTCATCTTGGGACATCCAAGCTGAAAGCATGACTTTAATTAATGGACGTGAAGAAGTTTATTTAGAGTCACTTCCCAACTGCCTGTGAGGGTTGGGTGGCACATACTGCCAGCCCCTGGCGGGGATGACGATCTGCTCTGCACCAGTGACTGTTTGGTTCACATCCATGGGGTGCTTGTGTTCCAGAGACCAGAAGGGTCAGCTGGAGAGGTTTCTAGGCAGGCCCTGGAAGAACTTCCTCTCCGTGTCCAGGAAGTTGGGAGCCAACCAGAGAACTCAGTTCCACCTTAGAAAGATCTTTAAAGAGGACAGCCTCAGAAGAAAGGCGGTTTACTCTCTATACGTTATGGAGAGGGCGGAGATGGTGCAGCAGGGAACATGCGATGTGGGCCTTTGTGGAGGTTACAGCATTTGGGGCCTGTGGCTCTTCCTGCCCCTCCTGCCTATCTCTTTAGATTCACCGCCTTTCAACACTTACGTCCTGCAGAAATTCCTTGCAAAGCCTCTGTTTCTCTTGCTTTCAAGGTTTTGCACGTGTTTTCCCTTCTGCCTGAAAGGCATGTTCCTACTTTCTGGACCTGACCATTTCCTATGAAGTTTATAAGGCATATCTGTGTCACTGTAGGTCATCAGTTACTGCTCCTCTCAGCTTACCAGGCAAGAGCATGAACAGAGGCAGGCCCTTGTTGGCCTGGGTTTCTACTGTGTATGTGGCTTCTCTAGCAATAGCTTATGTTGAATGAGTGACATAAACCTCTGGTAGGTCAGGGTGAGGGCACTAAGCTGCCCTTGGTTGTGATCCCCCTCTACTGCTTCATTCAAATCCCATCCCTGAGTCTTTTTTATTTTTTATATAACAGTTTGATTGAAATAGAATCGCATACCATAGAACTCATCCATTTAAAGCACACGATTCAGTGATTTTTAACATATTTGTGGAGTTGTGCAACCATCACTACAATCAATTTTAGAATATTTCAGAATTTTAGAACATTTAGAACATCAATAAAACCTCATGCACATTAGAAGTCAATACATAGTTAAGTTCATTTAATTCGTTATGCATTTGAAACCAGAAAGAAACCTGCACCATTAGCAGACTCACTCTTGACCTGCACTCTGCTTATCCCCTCCCTCCCAGCCCCTGGCAGGCACTAATCTACTCTCCATCTCTATGAACTTGCTTATTCTGGCCACTGTATAAAATGGGTTCATACGATATGTGACCTGTGGTGACTGGAACCTTTGACTTAGCCTAACATTTTGAGGGTTCATCTATGCTATACCATGTATCAGTACTTCATTCCTTTTTATTGCCAAAGAACATTCTATTGTATGAATTCATTACATTTTATTTATCATTTCATCAGTTGATGGATACCAGCCCTGATTCTTAAGGACAGTTCTGGTGTCACTTCTTCCAGAAGTCCTTTCGTAAGCTCACCTCTGTTACAGAATGGGAAAAAGTTCCTTTCTCTATCATTCAAATATAACACTGTGAGGGAGGGACATGCCTTTCATTAATGCATCCCCGCCACTTGGCAACCGGCCTAGCTTGGTGTTGTCCACCTTCAGCTGTTCCTTCTGAGTGAGTTTTGCATATCTGTGTACCATCTGTGTCATCGTTTATGTTGAAAGATTTATAAACTAGAGGAAAGAGCAAGAATATTTAATAAACATCCATGTTGCTTTTATCCAGATTGCTAACATAGTGTGTTTCCTTCAAGTCATTTTCTCTCTTTTTTAAAAAAATGGAATTTAAAAATTTTAATAATTTGTGTTTCCTTTCATCAAAATCTTAGCCAAATTCCCTCCTCTCCTTTCCCCTTCACCATGCATGGGAAATACTATCCTTCTACTCAATTTTTGTATATTTTCCCAAATACATATATACATAAATAGTCATGATAAATAACAGTAGTAGTATTTGGGGCATATTTTAAATTTTCCCTAAATGATGCCACAAAATAGATATTGCTCTACAAAGTTCTTTTCATTCAACTGTGTGTCTTAACTGTCTCTCCATGTTGATATATAACACATAAAAGTATAGACTTCTGGCCAAGATGGTGGTGTAGGTAGATACACTGCCTCCTTGCACAACCAAAAGAAGGTCAACAACAAATTTAAAAATAAAAACCAACCAGAACTGCCAGAAGATTGAACTGTATGGAAGTCTGACAACCAAGGAATTAAAGAAGAAACATTCATCCAGACCGGTAGGAGGGGCAGAGATGGGCAACCGGGGTGGAGAGGACATACAGCAAGGCAGTGGCTGGAGGACAGGGCAGGCGAGGCAGTGGCTGGTGGTCCCGCATTTATGTTCAGATAAACCGGGAGGAACAACTGAGGAGTGAGACAGACTGTGCAACCCAGGGTTCCAGCGTGGGAAAAGAAAGTCTCAAAAGCGGGGCAAGAGCTGAGCAAGCAGCATTGTCCCCTCTCTGACCCCTCCCCCACATACAGCGCCACAACACAGTGAAGTGGGTTGCCCCACCCTGGTGAATACCTAAGGCTCTGCCTCTTAAAACATAACAGCTGCACCAAGATGGAGACATATGGCCCAAATGAAAGAACAGATCAAAACTCCAGAAAGAGAACTAAGCGATGAAGTGATAGACAGCCTATCAGATGCAGAGTTCAAAACTCTGGTAAACAGGATGCTCACAGAAATGGTTGAGTATGATTGCAAGATAGAGTAAAGTGAAGGCTATGCAAAGTGAAATAAAGAAAAGTATACAGGGAACCAATAGTGAAAGGAAGGAAACCAGGACTCAAATCAATGATTTGGAGCAGAAGGAAGAAATAAACATTTAACCAGAACAGAATGAAGAAACAAGAATTCAAAAAAACGAGGAGAGGCTTAGGAACCTCTGGAACAACTTTAAATGTTCCAACTTCTGAATCATAGGGGTGCCAGAAGGAGAAGGGGAAGAGCAAGGAATTGAAAACATTTGAAAAAGTAATCTGATTTAAAAAGTAATCTTCCCCAATCTGGCAAAGGAAATAGACTTCCAGGAAGTCCAGGAAGCTCAGAGAGTCCCAAAGAAATTGGACCCAAGGAAGCACACACCAAAGCACATCATAATTACATTACCCAAGATTCAAGATAGAGAATCTTAAAAGCAGCAAGAGTAAAGGAGACAATTACCTACAAAGGAGTACTCACAAGACTATCAGCTGATTTCTCAAAAGAAACCTTGAAGGCAAGAAGGGGCTGGAAAGAAGTATGTGAAGTCATGAAAGGCAAAGACCTACACCCAAGATTATTCTATCCAGCAAAGCTATCATTTAGAATGGAAGGGCAGATAAAGAGCTTCCCAGACAAGGTCAAGTTAAAGGAGTTCATCATCACCAAGCCCTTATTATATGAAATGTTAAAGGAACTTATCTAAGAAAAAGAAGATGATAAAAAACATGAACAGTAAAATGACAACAAATTCACAACTATCAACAACTGAACCTAAAACGAAAACAAAAGCAAACTAAGCAAACAACTAGAATAGGAACAGAATCAGAGAAATGGAGATCACATGGAGGGTTATCAATAGGGAGGGGAAGGGAGGAGAATGGAGGAAAGGTACAGAGAATAAGAAGCATAAATTGTAGGTACAAAATAGACAGGGGGAGGTTAAGGATAGTATAGGAAATGGAGAAGCCAGAGAATTTATATGTACAACCCATGGACATGAGCTAAGGTGGGGATGCAGGGTGGAGGGGAATAGAGGGAAGAAAAAAATGGGAC
>VMDR010009159.1:0-34246 GCA_007922815.1 Macrotus californicus
CCTCCCCCTTGGTTATGTCCATGTGTCCTTTATAGTGTTTCCTGGAAACCCTTCCCCGCACTGTTCCCTCCCCCTTCCCCTCTGGCCATTGTTAGATTGTTCTTAATTTCAAGGTCTCTGGTTCTATTTTGTTTGCTGTTTTCTTTTGTTGATTATGTTCCAGTTAAAGGTGAGATCATGTGGTATTTCTCCCTCACCGCCTGGCTTATTTCACTTAGCATAATGCTCTCTAGTTCCATCCATGCTGTTGCAAAGGGTAGGATCTCCTTCTTCCTCTCTGCTGCATAGAATTCCATTGTGTAAATGTACCACAGTGTTTTGATCCACTCATTGACCACCAAGATCTTTGGTGCATATTGTCCAGCAAAGCCTTTGTCAAATGGTTGCTATGAACCAGTGACAGCTATATGCCTCCTGTTCTCCTATTTTCAGTTCAATGTTCTATAAATGTGAGGGCCTAGGCTAGGAGAGCTCATAAGGACAATTCAAGGTCGGGGAGGAGCAGTGCGGGTCTGGCCGAGAGCTGTGGCGGTGGAAATAGCCCCGAAAGCACAGGCACGGATGGACCAATTCACACACAGTATGTCCATGAGCACAGGAAGCCATGTAAGCACAGTGAGCGATAATGGCTTGCCTGGCCTTCCATCTCTCATCGCTTCTTCTCCCCTAGGTGGGCCCTTGAACACCTCTTTCCTCGTGCTCTAGAACCAAAGCTGGGCTTAAGAAGGGGGATTTAATAAGATCTTTCTCAGCACTTTGTAACTCAGCTTCTGGTCTTGTTTTAACCTTGTGGCTGGTTTCTACAGTGTGTCTCCAATCCTGATTTTATACCCTAGATCTGGCAGGTGGCTCCATAATATGTCACTTTCTTGGAAACTTGCCTGTTACATCAGATCCTCTTAATTTGGTGGACTGTCCTCTGCCCTTTAATCTCAGTCCGAGAGTGAAGCCTGATAGTCTCTGGTGGATCACCCCAGCACAGGGCTCTGTGTGCCTGAATGAACTTCCTCCCGGCATCTCCGACTCAGCTGATCTCTTTAGCACCTCCCTCCCCAAGGCAAATGGGGCCAGTTACTATTTTTGCCCTAAGACAGGCAGGTCCCACAAGCAGGAGAGAACTAGAAGGCAAAGACGTATGCTGTCTGGTACCCGGGCCACACTGATCGGCATGAGAGGCAGGAGGGGCAGAGGTTCAGAACGCTTGTCTGAGAGCTGGGGAAGGAGTGTAGGCCACTGGTGACCTCCCAGTGATTTCTGTGGGCGTGCTCTACGGCCTGGGCACCAGCCACAGAGGCAGTGCCAGCTGACCAGCCATGTGGCTGGTGGTGTTTTTCCTCCCCATCCACCCGAATCCTGTGGTCCGTTGTCGGACGTGCTATGCTAGGACCAGTGTGTGATATCAGCTGGGAGCAACTTCAGAGCGCCTCCCTCCTAAACTTTACCTTAAGATAAAGAACGCGTTCTGATAGTGAATAAAACAGGGAGACCTGCCTTTTGCTCTCCTGAGACGCCTGAGCAATGGTGAGAATCCCCCAAGCGACTGCTGTCTGGACCACAGCGTTGGGTGTATCAGTGCAGTCGGCCCAGAGCACTGAGCTACTGTTAAAGCAGGGGTGGTCACGAGGACATGAAGACAGGAGGCGAGAGCTCAGGACTTGCGATGGGAACCCAGGGGGCAGTTCTAGATCTGACAACAAGAAGCTGTGATCTTGAGCTTGGCCTTCTCTGGGCTTCAGCCTCCTTATCTGGACAGCAGATGGGATGGGTTCACCTAACTTCAAGGTACTTTCTAGCTTTCACATGTGATGAGTCCGTGTTTATCTCCATTACTGAAACAGGAGAAACCACTAAGTTCCCTTCTCACCCAAGCCACTCCATGATGTTATTCAGACCAGGAAATGGCTGATATATAAGTTGAAACAAGATGATGCACCTGATCGCCACCGCCCAGGCATTCGCTTGGTGATATTCTCCCAGGTGGGTTGACAGACAACCAGAATACAAGATCTTTGCAGAATCAGACTCCTGACTATTCTTCTTGCCTGGGTTAGCACAGAGATATGCACGCAGTAGGCCCTTAGTAGTATTTTGAATGAGAAGGTATGAATTGAGACATCCTACCTCTTCTGCCTAATCCACAATGTATGTCACAAAGAAAGCCCTGTGGGAAGTTTTGGAGTTGCGAAATGCTTCTTGTAGAAAAGTCTCTGTACTCCACTAATTGCACCAGGGTCGACAAGCACCCTGTGCCAACCTGCTAAGCAAATAGATTCAGACACACGAATCTGCTCAGATGAAAGGAACTTGGGTTACAAGCCTGTTCCACTGCTTAGAAAGTTTCTAAAGTACCCAAGAAATATATCCTAACGTGCCTCAGAAAGCCATACAAAGGACGGCAATATAATCAGATGGCTTTATAGTGTCCTCAGGAAAGGAACGAGTGACATTCGCTATTTAGAATTAAGCAGGCAATTAAAGCTTCTTACATGTAAAAGACAGTGTTGAGTTCAATAAAAAGGATCTTTTTGTCTTTAACTTTCTTTAGAAATAATCATTTGTTACATTATATACCATTCTAAGGGTTCATTCCAAGTACATTCTAGACATATTGAGAAATCAAAAAAAATGTGTGGGGGGTGAAGGGTGAGTTAATAAAAAATAACACACACCCTAGGTTATTTTAATGTTTTCTGCTTCTTTAGTTGCAAAATGACTTCAGCCATCTTCAGACTGTGGGCTGCAAAGAAATGGCTTATAAAATACACACCACAGAACTCAAAATGTAGTTGAATTTTTAAAATAATTTTTAAAGCATGATTCAAGTATGTAAAGAATAAATGCTATTTTAAAATGTATTTATATGTAACTTCACCTTATTCCAGAAAGCACGTAAGGTGGCCTAGCATAAACTAAAGTAAAAATCAGAGAAGAGATCAAGGTTGGGATGAACTCCAATAAAGAATGCCATGTAAAAGATCACTGATAATGTTCTCCACCTCTCCCTTGTGGAGGGCCACTTATTCAAGTGTAACAAGAAATATTCAGATGAGTTAAAAAAAATTATTTTTTCTTTGACTTGCTCAATATTTTCTCAAAGTAATCTCTCATGTGAGTAGGTCCTATGTGAGCACCACACAGCTTTTTGAGGATGGCAAACATAAGTTTTTCCATTTTACAGGGGACTTGAAGAAGTTAGCTAATTTGCTTGTAGTCACAAAAACAATTTTGGAAAAGTTCATAATTAAGATCGTTAAACAAAAGAATGGGCTTCTAAAAAATTGTCTGTCCAGAAAAAGTCCAGTCATTGTTAATGTAACAAGAACGGTTTCCGTGACATCGATGTAACCTGGCAGTCGAGGAGAGTGGACTGGAATGCATATGCATGAACAATGACGACTTCACTGTACTAGTCAGGGGGGCTGTAGACTCCATTGAGTGAGCATGTGTACTGTGTGGTCATTACATCAAAGTGACTGAGTGAGTAGAGCAATGACTCTGCATCAAATTTTGCATTCAGCTTGAACATTGCTTTCTGGAAACTATTCGGATGATTCAGAAGGCTACAGCTATGGGCAACTGGTGATTGGCAGCTTCATCACAACAATGTGCCTGCTCATGCATCACATCTCATGCAGAGTTTTTTGGTGAAACATCAAATCACCCAGGTGACTCAGCTGCCCTACAGCCTACATTTGGCATCCTGTGACTTCTGCCTTTTTGCAAAACTAAAATCACCTTTGAAAAGGGAGAGATTTCAGACTGTTGATGAGATTCAGGAAAATATGACAGGGTAGCTGATGGTGATTGGGAGAAGTGTGTGAGGTACCAAGACACCTACTTTGAAGGGGACTGAGGCATCATTGTCCTATGTACAGCGTTTCTTGTATCTTGTACCTTCTTCAATAAATGCCTCTATTTTTCATAGTACATGGCTAGGTACTTTCTGGGCAGATCTAGTATATTCTCCCTTCCTGTGGGCCTTTAAGAAATAAGATAACCATACATCTAGGATGCCTTAAATGTCATTCTTTCTGAGAACATTAATTAGTATAAATTTTATCCCTATAATTTTAACTTTTTACAAAATTGCAGTTTTCAAAACACTTGAAATTATTAATAATTGCATGGACTACACTAACCAAGAGCATTTCTATTTAAGCAGATTTAATGAGTATGGGGAGTGAGACATGCTAAGCTGTGTGGGCAAGGATTTGGGCTGCGGGAATTGGGCAGAATTTCTGAGGCAGGGATGAGCTTCATGTCTTTGAGATGTAGAGAGACCGGTTTGTCCAGAATCATGCATGCATGGCAGTGAGTTGGAAGGAACTGAGGTCTGAGAAACTCGGGGGTCTGAGAAACTCGGGGGTCAGGTGATATGGTCATCAGCAACTGCAGGGAGCGTAGATTAATTCTGAACATGATGAGACACCATGTGTGAGGGTCAGGTGGGGGGCCACAGGAAGTGAGTTTCTAACCAAAAAGCTGCGCCTGGCTGCTGAGTAAGACTAGACATTACGGGGCAGGAAGGGAAGCCAGGAACGAAGCAGGTAGATAGAGCAAGGTCCAGGGAAGAAAAGCAGGTGCTTTGAGGTATAGCTGGAGGTTATAAGAAGCAAATTGGGAAGCCGCTTTGCAAATAGGTGATTTGGGGAATCAGATTGTGGTGTTTTGAAGCCAGGAGTTTTTTTAGCACAAAGCTTGGTCACCCGGGCAGGTGGGTAATGTTAGTAGCAGTCATATGTCATTGACCAGGAAGTGTGGAACACCGACCAGCAGGTGGGGCACTCCTTTCAGCAGGTAAATCATACTGACAGGTGGACCAGTCACCTCTTTGAGTGGGCTGTGTCATGGGCTGAATTGTGCCCCTTGCAAATTCAAATGTTGAAATCCTAACCCCCAGTATCTCCCAATGAAACTGTGTTTGGAAATAGGGCCTTTAAAGAAGCAACTAAGGTAAAATGAGGTCGAACAGGTAGGCCCTAGTCTATTATGACTAGTGCCCTTATAAGAGGAGATCAGGACACAGACAGGCCCAGGGGGAGGCCATGTGAAGATACAGAAAGACGACGACCACACGCAAGTTGAAGAGAGAGACCCTCAGGAGAAACTAGCCCAGTTGAACCCTTGATCTTGGACTTCTAGCCTCCAAAATTGTGAGAGAATAAATTTCCGCTGTTTGAGCCACCCAGTGGTGCTTTGTTCTGTTAGCCCTAGCAAACGAATCCAACTGGGTAACTTCCTTCAATCTCTGGGAGGCCCTGCACTGTAAGTAATGCTCCATATATGGGAGACATGGCAGAGTACTATGAAGTGCACGAGCTTCTGGTGGGAAGTGGGTCTACAGATTTCTGGATGATCCTGGCAAAAATCCGAGGTGATAGCAAAACAGCTTATTGTCACAAGAATAGCTGAGTGCTGCAGATGAATTCCACGGAGAGGAAAATGAGAAGATACAGGATTTGGGTGAACAGCTTGGCAGCTCCACTGAATCCCTAGATGCTGAACAACAGCAGGGGACCCTTCAGAACATTTGAGCCTGTGGTTGAGAAGCTTGTGTGGGCTCTTGGAAAGCATGGTGCTCGGTGTCATGTGGGGAGCTGGGTGGAATCAGTAATGATACCACGGTTATCTAAAGCAGCAGTGTAAGAAGTCAGGACTCCACTGACTTCCGGAAAAGGGCCAGAAACTGACCTTTTCACTGAGGTGGTACCTGGGAGCTGAGTGCAGAATCTGATATTCTTCTCCTACCAAATATTGGGCTTGACCACATTTCTTGCTACCTAATCTGTTTCTGGGTTTGCAGGATCAGTTAAGAACTGAGCTAGGTCTGGGCAGGCAGCATGGAGGGGCTGCTCCAAACACTGTGCTCTGACCGACACCGACAATTTGAGAATTATCATCTCTTTTTCTTTTTCTTTTCTAACTTTTGAGTTTCACTATAAAGAGTTACCTTTATTAACATTCCCATTTCATTTGTTTGTATGATTTTAACTTCAAGAAGCACTAAGACAATGAAACTACTGCTAACCAATTTTGTACTGCTTTTAGAAAAATGACTCGAGGAAGCAGAAGCAGCCTTCTCTGTACCCCTGAAAAATTGTGCCAATGGAACAAGTTACAACGTCTGGGGCTGCTGCACCCAGAAAAAAGACATGTGACATTTACATAACTACCCCAGATGACTTAGGTTAAATAAGGCATATTGCACTCATGACAGGTGAGAAATAGGAAGGAGCCTGGCCAGAACTGCTCATGGGAAATAAAGAGAAGACAGGTATCTTTAGGAATGAAAATTCCCCTAAAACAATCTAAGGCAGTTCAAAGCAAAAATGAAGTTATATGGAAATCTTGGATATAATTATAAAAAGTCATGCTATATTCTTCATCCTCCTCTATAAGGTACTTGTATTGTTTTGTTGCGTTTGAGTCTCAGCATTTAAGGGAGATGGGTCTGAGCTTTATACTGTAAGAATATAGCCATCATCAAGACCTCAGGGTCTTGGAAGCAGCTATAGAGACAGTTCAGGGCTGGATTATTCTGTCGATTATTAGTCTGTACCTTCACAAGTTAATTTAGTGTCAGACGTCAAGGCTGGCCTGTGCTTTGCTGATGTGGGGCACCTTGGATCCCTAGGCTGTCAGAGCTACAAGGCAGGGTGGAGGCCATGTGTTTGGTCCCCAGCATCTGCCAGACCCGAGTTTGAACACTCGCTCTGCCACTCAGTAGCTGAGCAATCTTGGGCCAATGTCTCAACCTATCTGAGCCTCCATTTCTCATCTGAAAAATGGGCCCTCTTACAGTTCTGACCTCTTAGGGTTATTGTCCAGTAAATGAGATAAAGCAGGTAAAGCACTCAGCACCATGTCTGACGTGGTGAGTATTAGCGATTGTTTTCACTATGAAATGTTCTCCAACCTGAACGATGGTCAGGGGAAGACTGACTTCTGGGGGAATTTATGTAATGTCCAATTGAGCAAAGCTTAAATATCCTGGCACTTGGGCCATATAATCATACAGATCCTATTTGTTCATCTACTCGGTGCATGACGGCTTGAAGAGTAGACAAAACTGACCGCCATATAGATCGGATGTATGTGTAACTGGGGACAGCGGGATGGGCATTAGGATAATGGGCTCCCTTTATCCACTGCCACTGCCCACGTGGTTGGGTCAGATCAGGGCTTGGGGCTCAGCTCTGACATTCCCACAGAACCGTGGGTGAGCACCTCCACCTCTGTGACTTAGGAATAACACAGATGTAATAAATGGCACACTTATTTACAGGCCAGTTGTGAAAGCCAAATAAAACCCTTATGTAAAAGCATGCTATAAGCTTAAAGCACCAAGCAAATTCAAAGTTCAATTATTATCCTAGACTCTCTTCTTTATTTTAGCATCTAGTGACTTTAAATTGCCCCATGTCAACATGAGGTTCCTTTCTATTTAGTGAAAAGGGCTCTCGGGTTTCACACAAGAACCTCTTCCTATGTCAGAGTGTCCCTGTGGTGTCCTGTTCTCAGGTGCCATGCAAGATTTACTGTATCTACATCTTTAGGACAGGGACATTTTTAACAAAAGTCACAGGTGATTCTGTGATTTTGCAGGTTTGTGAAACAGGACGCTGACGTATACAAATGGTAAGTTGGGTAACACATTCTTCTATCTGGACTCAACGCAATTAAAGTATTTGGCTTCTTAAATATCCTAAAAGGAGTTATACTAATTCTGAGGATTTCTAGCAGAACCCTAGGAAGTAAGTTATGGGTAAAGAGAATTCCTTAAACCATACTGTTAGGGAGAATGTTTATTAAATTCTACATACATTTTTTGTAGTTCCATAGTTTAAGAAAGAGATGACTATCCTTGTAAGAAAATCTAAAATCTATAGATTGATCAAATGATTAGAAACACCAAATAATAAAAAAATAAAATGTAAAGTAATTCAACACCTTTAAAGTCCAGAGATGAGCCACTTTAGCAAGAGTCTTTACATTTGACAAGAGATATTTTCTTACTTCACACATTTAAACATGTATGTTTTTTCACATTTTAACATCCCTGAAGTCAGACTGTGTCGAGCTGAGGAGCTACAATCTTTCTTCACGGTACATGAACCAACGGGGCTTCCAGACCTAGCGTCTAAGAGTCAGTGAGGTGCCATAAGGAAGCTCAGACCACGTGGCACTCTCCTGCAGCCCTGCGAACACCCAAGAGTGATCGGGCACTCCTCCTGCCTCTCTTACCTCCGCAAGCCTGACCACCCTGGAAGCTCCTACAGCCGGTCACTCCACCCCACCTGCGGCAGGCTGTCCTGCTCTCCCAGGCGGCAGGGATCTCTGTCTTCTTCTAGCTCTTATTGTCTGAAGTGCCGAGCTTCTGTTTCTCTTACTTAGCATTTCTGCTGCTGCCTTGTTGACCAATTAATTTTTGCACTACCTTTCTGCTTTATAAATATCTTTAGACCCTAAAACTAGATGGTAGACACCTTGCACACAAAATGCGCCTCTGTCTCTTGCTTTTCCTCGAAGCCTCACATAGAACTCCTACCCTGTAGTATTTAATAAATATTGAGGATGATGACACTTAAGTGGGGGGACCATATACTTTATTATCCAAACAGGGACACTTTTTAGAATGAAGTGGCAGTGGGGGTGGGCACTGTGAATGTTTATGTAGGAAATAGGCAAAAACTGAGACTATCCCGGGCAAATGTGGTGAATCTACATATAGGCCTTTCTCTTCTCCTAGACTGTAAACTTTTGACAGCAGGGGCAATATTATATTTCCATAATGCAAACAACATTGGGCTTGGTATCTCATTACCTAGTAAATTAAGTATACCCTATATGCAAAATGGCATAGCTTTAACCCATCCAGCCTCAATCCTAACAACTCCTCTAATATATATGACTATTTTCTAGAAAAAAAATGGAAGTTTTTTAAAGGACTAACAAGTTTTTCTACACTTATGTTATTCCCTCAGCCAAACATTAATGGCTCCCAAAGATGTCTATATCCTAATTCCCAGAATGTATGACTATAACACCTTGTATAGTAAAAAGAACTGCACAGCCGTGATGAAGGTGAGGATCTTGAGATTGGGAGATGTTATCCTGGATTACCTGCATGGGCCCAGTGTAATCACATGGTTCCTTATAAGGGAAAAAGGAGGCAGAGTCAGGGAGAGAGATTCGAAGATGCTTTCCTGCTGCCTTTGAAGACACAGACTGGGGCCATGAGTCAAGGAAGGTGCATGGCCTCTAGACAACGGAAAAAACAAAGAAATAGATTTTCCCCAAGAGTCTCTAGAAGGATTACAGCCCTGCCAGCCCATTCTAGACTTCTAATCCGCTGAACTGCAAGATAAAAACTGTGTGTTGTTCAAGTCGTTGTTAAGTGTGTGGTGACTTGTTGCAGCGGCCTAGGAAATGGCTAAACCATTGAACCTGCAGGAACCAATAAGAACCCGCTCATTCCGGATCCGTTTCCTGACTCCTGCCGCTGAACTTAAAACCTGCAGGATTTAACCTCCTCCTCTTTGGGTTTCTCTTATAGCATTTGCATTACTTGATAGTATCATGTAAGAAAATATTTGCTTTTCTTATCTCCTTTTTTAGATACAAATGATAGAAACCCAATGAAACCCAGTTTTTAAAAAAGGAGAATTTATTGAGCCGTGTGAATGGAAGAGTACAAGGATGGAGCTTCAGGTAAACGGGTGCTCGATGTCGACGGTGTCAGGGTCCATCCCTCGGCTCCGCTCTCCCTGTGTCGGCTCCATTCCTGATACAGTGATGATGTTGGCCACCAGCAGCTCCAGGCTCCAATTCTACCTTCTTAGCTGATGCTGCTGAAAGACTGGATCTCTCTCAATTGCTCCACCAACAGTTTGAGGACTGAGTCTTTTTGGTATAGCCCAGGGCGTGTTTCCATCAGGGCACCAAGTCATGTGGTCAGGGGAGTGGAATGGGCTCTAATATGAGCCTGGAGCTGCTGGTGAACCACTTATCTCAGTTTGTCTAGAACTTTCCTGGTTTCAGCACTAACAGTGTTGCAGGGAAACACCTTAGTTTAGGGCAAACCAGGATAGTTGGTCACCCTAGGAGCTGTGCTGGAGCTGCGGGGGCTTGTGGTCAGCCCCACATGATTCCCGTTGTTGCTGGTGGACAAGTCCATACCCTAGGCCCGTCCCTTCTTGGTGAGCCGAGGTGCCTGATGCTCAGCAGACTGTACCAAGCTACGGGGGGGTGGGGGGGTAAAGGAGGTGCCCCTCTGTGGGTGGGGCGCAGAGCCCACTGTCTCAGAGGTCAAGGCTTGGCTGACTACTGCAGAAGACCCTCTGGCTTTCTGGAACCTCACCCATGTGACTTCCCAGCACAGAGGTGGCAGGAAACCCTAGCAGACGCCACAAGTGGCAGGGGACCACCTGTCCCCACAGTGGGAGTGGTGGTGGGACAGGCTGCAGTGGAGTGTTCACTCAGAGGTGGCAGAGCCACTCTGACTTAGCGGGAGGCTGAAAGCAGGGAAGCCAGGCGGCCCCAAGATGTGGCGCAGCCCTGGGAGTTGCCCCCATCAGCCCAGATGACAGTGGGGTAGGCTCTTACACTGAGCATGGGAATAGCCCTCCGCCTGTCCCTCAGGTACCAGATTGGGGGTGAGACAAGAGGGAGGCGGGCACATGTGCGTGGAAGTCAAAATGACAGCAGGGGAGGTTCTGGACAAGAGAGGCCTGTCAGTCTAGCCTGGGGAAGGAGAGGATTGGTTGGGAGGTGGACCAACCCAAAGCATGGAAAAGTTTAGGAAGTTGATTGATCATTTTGGGAGAGCACCTGGTCCATCCCACACTCAAAATTAATATAGGCCCAAGGGAACAAAGAAAGTCTCTTGCCCGTGGCTCACTGCTTGGGACCTGCACTCAGACGGTGCACTGGCCTGTCCTCTCCATGGGCCACGTGGCTCATGACCTCAAAGAAGGAGGCTGTCTCACTTTTTCATCCACCTGGTGATGCCTGAGCCAGTGCGTTTGTGCAACCTTGCCACCCTTGCAGCCACAAAGTCCATGGCTTCCAGGAGGGAGCCTAGAATGGACAGTTACCAGGAACAAGCTAGACTCCAGGGATGACCACTGAGCACCTGCCTGGGCGCTCCGAAGAGCGGTACTTTCCAAAGGAGCAGGAGCTCTGGGCACTGGCTTTTGTTTTGATCTTTCTGAGGACAGCTGTGCTTTGTCTTGATTTTGTAGAGGACGTGGGCTTTCAGATGGGGGCCCTGCTACTCTCCCAGGGCATGCAGCATCTGAACAAAACCTCTGTCCTTTTTTGCTAGCAACTGCCTCACAAGCTTGGCTTTTGTGGTGGCAGGAAGACAAACTCCCCTTTTTCGTTCAGTGACAGTTCTGATGACCCAGATGTGACTGCATGGACCTCAGTAAGTCCCAGATGTCTTGGGCTCAGGTCCCAGCTTCCTGTGACAGGCGGACTTTGAGAGCAGGACTGTGGGGGCTTTCCAGTCTCAGGGGATTTCCCCGCACTCCTGCTTGTGAAGCTGGTGAACGAAAATGGGTCTGGGGTGGCGATGGGCTCCAAAGCTGTGTGAGTCAAACTGGCGTGCACGCCGGGCATCGTCTGTTCCTGCTGCTTTGGCTTTGCACCATTTGGGTCCAGTTAGGACCATTCGTGGTACCAGGTGGCAGGCAGATAAGATGCTAAAACTTGCTTGTGAGCACTCGTTCGGAATAACAGAAATATGGATTCAAGTTTTGTTTATACATTCCCACTCCGTGCGGGGTCTTGTTATGGTCAGGGTTTTGGATTTGTCCTTTCATGCAAATGGGAGCCCAATTAGGTCAAAGTTTGGCAGATTGGCCCTTGTACAGCTATTATGCAATGTCTTAGAAGGAACTGGTTTTCTGTAACACTGCTTGAGCTTGGAGTACTTTAGACTATGGGTGGGAAAAGCCCCTAAATGGTTCCCTAAATTACTACGCCATCATGCAATTAAAACTTTTTGGCAACAGTAAGGAAATGGGTAAAATTCTTTATGCCTGGTAATTTACAAAGTCTGTCCAGAAAGTATCCAGCCATGTAATATGAAAAATAGAGACATTTATTGAAGAAGATACAAGATACAAGAAACATTGTACATAAGAAAATGACACCTCAGTCCCCTTCAAAGTAGGCACCTTGGGACCTTACACAGTTCTCCCAGTCGCCATCAGCTGCCCCGTCGTATTTCCCTGAATATCATCAACTGTCTGAAATCTCTTCCCTTTCAAAGGTGATTTTAGTTTTGGGAAAAGCTAGAAGTCGCAGGGTGCTATATCTGGGTTGTAGGGGACTGAGTCACCTGGGTGATTTGATGTTTCACCAAAAACCTCTGCATGAGACGTGGTTATGCGTGAGTGGTGTGTTGTTGTGATGAAGCTGCCAATCACCAGTTGCCCATAGCTGCAGCCTTCTGAATCATCCGAATAGTTTTCACAGAGGAATTTCGAGCTTAACGCAAACTTCGATGCAGATTTACTCCTTGCTTGACTCACTCAGTCACTTTGCATGTGACGGCCACACAGTACACACGCTCACTCAATGGCATCTACAGCCCCCACTGACTAGTACAGTGAAGTTGTTACTGTTCATGCATGTGCATTCCAGTCCACTCTGCTGGGCTACCAGGTTACATCAATGTTGCACAAACTGTTCTCGTTATATTAACAATGGCTGGACTTTTCTGGACAGACCTTGTATCTATCCTTACACAAAAAGGGTTTTGCAAAGAAAGGGAACAACATAATGATGCAGAGAAAGGAAGGTGGCTTCAAAACCTCTCACTGAGAGTAAAATGAAGGAGAATGAGGAAATGAGTCTCTTTAATGCCCTGAACCCAGTGGACACAGGATTGGCAGCAGGAAGATTTCTGCTGTCACCACCCCCATTGCTAGAAGGAATGGTTTCTCCCTCAAAGACCCAGCAGGGCACCCAATTTGACCAGGGAGCATACCTATCTAGAGCAGGACAATTCACTTTTATTGAGCAAAGTGGCCCAGACATCAGGAGAAAACTCCAATGTTTAGATGGTGTGTTGGGAATGAATCTCTCCTAGCTGATATATATAGACTTCAAAGTTTACCATGCGCAGGAAAAAGAAAATTAAAGCAGGCTGCCATTTTCTTAGAAACAGTGTGGGGACACACCGGCCATTGCTGGTTTTGGGTCTGTGACAGGGAGCTAGGAAGCACGAAGGATGCTCTGACTTCCCTCAGCACCCGTATCTCCCTCTGTTATGAGGATGCAATGGTTTTCTCTTCCCAAAGATTCTGGATTTTTCAAGAAAAGGGTTTATAAGTAATTGGCTTTGTGAAAGCAAAGTCTCCCTTTGATATGCAAAAGCGTGGTCTCCTAGAGCTCTAATCTGAGCTATTTGGGAGGTAGATTTAATCAGGACAAAAAGCCTTGGCCATCTGAGCACATCCATTTAACTTCTTTCACCTGTAGCTTTTTAAATCATTGAGTTTTGCTTTCTAATACCTGTCTCATGAAAGTATGCCTCTCAAAAATGTGAGTACTTGCCAATCAAAAAGCCTATGTTTCTAGAATTTATAGAATGTATTTGCTAATCTAAGGAATGCTAATTGCCTACCTTTAGCTGTCTAATACAGAGTTGGAGTTTGGTCCTTTTTACTGTTAAAAGGACAAGGATTTTCATTTTTGTTTTGTATATTCTCTCCCCACCTGAACCCTCAGAATTTGGCAATTTTTAGTAAGTGAGTCATGACAGTACATTTCTTTGCATAGACCAATTTCCAATCGTGGTTTTAGTAACCAAGGCTGTGACTGGGATGTCATGTCTGAAAGAGACATGCCTGGACTCTGGATGTCACCAGAAAGACTTGAGGAATTGAGATTGACTTTCAAAGCTAATAAAAGCCCACTGCAGAAATAGCCTGATACAAGGTGGCTTGGTCACCTGTTTATGGCAGCGTTTCCAGGTAAGGAACAATGGGAGCTTTCCTGAAAGATGGCAAGGAAGGAACCTCAACACATTTTGGGAGACCTCAAGAGCTTGAGGAATTTACTCAAAGCTTTAGGTATTGCAGGCAAAGCCTTATGGCAGGTGGGTGGCTTGGCTCCTATGCCAAGGTTGACTAAAGGTCAGTCTAAAGATTCCTTGTGTAAGCTCCAGCAAAACAGATTTAAAGAGCCTACGTATTCAATTGCTACTCTTGTTGTGCTTATGCAAATAATCAGGCCATATTAAAACCAGACTTAATGCAGCCTCTTTGATGGCAATGAGGGTGAGTTTAGAGAGAAAAATTATGTTTCAGTGAAAATCACAGTGCCCTACTGTAGATAGTGGACTCTAATGAAGCTTACTGTCTTCAGAGTTTTGTTTTCACTTGGAACCTGAACTGGTTCCTGAATTCTTCTAGTTGCCTTCAACTCTTCAAGCTAATGTTTCACTTTTTTCCGCTCCATTTAGACTGGTAATTATTGGAAATTAAACTTTTTTTGAAGATAGCATCTGTTTGGGCCATACAGACTTTACCTCGGCACCCGATGACATCACCAGAGGTGTTCAAATTACAGTCAAGAATTTGTCAAATTATCGCTGCTTAATTTTATTCCAGCAAAAGCCTTGCATTGGACATCTTCTGAACTGACAGTCTTGCAGACTCAGAGACTGGTTTATGATTTGCTGGGCTTATAAACCTTCGTATTCTTCTTTCTGTTTTCATGGGATGTATGTTTATGACCTTCTTTACCTGGCTGCTTGTTTATACACTAGACCTCACTTTAAAAGCCCATCTGTATTGCCTCCTCCTGAAATGAGGCTCAGTGGTATGGCTGGATTGACTTGTCAGGACTAGATGGTTGAATTGTGAAATGTGGGGTAGTGTATCAGCTTCATTTAAAACTACTTTCTTTTTCTGCCCTAATGGTCTAGACAGAAAAGGCCCACAATTCTTTGGTGGGGGGGGGGGCGTTAGAAGTGGTAGGAATCTTAGAATATTCCCTCTAGCCTAATTTGAGTTAAGTATGGTGGACAAAAGGCTTCAGACAGGTGTGGCATGACCTTTAGTTGCTCTAGTTCTCCTCATGTTTGGACTATGTCTTTTAACTTCTTGTCAAATTTTTCACCTCTAGAATACAACAAGGATGCCAATTTGTTCAGCAATGTCATACTTTGGACATCACATATGCCACTTCCCAGGGACAGCCAACTGACCTGGACTTTGTAAAATCCTTCTCCCTCATAAAATGCTTCCCTCCACTCCTGAATCCCCACCACTTACCTTTGTTAAACAGCAAGACTCCAGCCCAGGCTTTGGGTAAGATTATGCCTTTTGTCTCAGGGGAGCAAAGAAACTCTCTCTCTTGCCATGGCTCACTACTGGGGACCTGCACTCAGATGGTGCACTGGCCTGTCCTCTCCATGAGTCATGTGGCTCATGGCCTCCAGGAGGGAGCCCCTCTTGCTCTCTCACCCACCTGGTAAGGCCTGAGCTGGCGCATTTGTGCAACCTTGTGGCCCCAGCAGCTGTATAACTCATGACCTCCATGGGGACAGCAGCCAGGAGCAAGCTAAGCTACAGGGATAACCACTTAGCAGCCACCTGGGTGCTCCAAAGGACAGTACCTTCAAATGGAGCAGGAACTCTGGGTCCTGGCTTTTGTTTTGGTCTTGCTGAGGAAAATTGTACTTGCTCTTGGTTTTGTAAAGGACATGAGCTTTGAGACGCACAGTCCGCCATGCTCCCAGATCATGCAGCATCTGAGTAAAACCTCTTTCCTTTTACAGCAGCAATTGCCTTGTGGGTTTGGCTTTTGTGGTGGCAGGCAGAGAAATTCCCATTTTTTGTTCAGTAACACAATGACTAAGAGTGAAAATGGAGTGGTTTCCTAAGGGATCATCAAAAGACCAGAAAATGAATTCTAGGCAGGCTAAAGCAAGAGAATAATATCCTCTCCATTTGGCTGTCTAGACTAGAGGCACATTGAGGACAGGGACTGAATCTTACTTATTTTTGTACCTTTTGAAAAATTCAGCACATTGCCTTCCACATAGAAAAACTTCCAAAGAATTTATACTGTTTCTTGCACTACTTTATTAAATACTTGAAAAAAAATTCTTTAGCGTGAAGAATGTCTAGCACTAGATAGTTTGTGATGAATGTTACAGAATCACTTTTAACGGGAGCATTTAAAAATAGAGCTTTCAAAATCACTAAAGTACTATGATTTCTAAGGTCCTCCTGTAACAGAGAGGTCAGGCCCAATCACCAAGAGAAGGCAGGGGGCAGGGAGAAAACCCCAAGGCGAAAGTGAAGGTTAGAAGTGGCTTGTCCTTCCTGTGAAGGGGGTGGGGGCGCCAGAGAAGGGAGCTCATACAGAGCATGTGCTATTGGAGACTTTGCCCCCTTGCTGAACGTGGTGGCCAGAAGAAGGACAAAGGCACACATGGCCAACACTAGCCCTCATTGGTTCGAAAGCAGGGCACTCCCACTGGCTTTCAGTGCACAAGGGATTCTGGGAGAAGACTTGTAAATGGAGCATGCTGGAAAGCATAAAATCAGTTGGTTCTTTCCCCTTCCCTGGTGGGAGGCATGTCAAGAGTTACCTGTGGGCCTGCCAATGGTGGCCAGGGCAGGCCTGTGAGCAGAAGCTTGGCAGCACAGACTCCGAAAGATGCCTGGAGCTGGACAGCGACTGGAGATCAGCTAAGTCACCTATGTTTATGATACCTTTGGGTTCCTGGCACAACCTTGAACTGAGCTGGAAGAGGTTGTCAAGGTGATTTTTCTTTGGGTGTCTTAGAGGAGATGGGCTTTCAGGCAAAAACTTGCCATTATTTCCAAAGACATTGGTGATAATAGTCAGCACTGTAAATAGATTTGTTGCTTTCAGTTCTTGAAGGTATGTAGTAGTTGTAATGACAAATATTTAAAGAGCTATTTTCGATGCATAGTCTGACTTTTTCTTTCCCCTTATTTTTATTATGCTGTTAAATAAAAGATTCTTGTCTTTTCCACTGAACTCTGTCTTTGGAGATTTGCCTGGTAGGCGGCAAGAAGTAGGAACACCCCCCGCCCCGCCCCAATCCCCACTTGTTGTGTTCGGTAAGACTCCCCCAGTTATATTTAAGATAAAATCTGTTTTATGTTTTTGCATCTAATGTATGTTAAAAAGTGAATCTTAAAATACTCTCCCAGTGATCTCAAATTCAGTTTACTAGTTTCAGTTTTGTTGCTTAATCAGAGCTGGGCAGTGGACAGGAATTGGGCAGGGTGTGGCTCTTGCACTTAAGATTTTTTCCTGTAACTTCTAACTCATTGCTCTCAGCATAATTAGGAGTTTAAAAGAGAAATAACTGTATAAAGAGCTGTCTTTGATTTTGAAAAGAGGATAAAATTTTAAAAATAGTTTATGCTAATGAATAAATGCTAAATATTGAGTCTAGATCATGGGGATGGGGGGATGGAGCTGGGGGCTGGGGAACTGCCTCTATCTAACATGCTGCTGGGAAACCTGACATTGGCATGAAGGCAGAGTCTCTGGTTGTACTTAGGTTTTGTAAATTTAGCCAAGTTATTTGGCTCTGTGATACAACATTCATTTATAAATGACAGATTTAGACTATTGCTCCTGCTGCTGGTGGAAATCACATTCTTTCCCAGGATCGCAACAAAAGCGTTTCATAGACCCACGTGCAGGAGACTGTGGTGTGGCAAGATTTATTCCTGTGAAAACAAATGGCTTTCTCTGTATCACATTTCCATTTGGCCTGTCATGGAAATAGTCCAGCTGTGTCTTCAGCAAGGTCAAAACAAAGGCCAGTGTCCAGGGTTTCTGTTTGATATTAAAGCTTAGTCCTTTGAAGCCTGCAGGTGGCTGCTAAGTGGTCTCAGTTCCCATCCAGGTAGCTTAGTGCTGTTCCTGGCTGCACTGCTGTGCCCAGGCTCCTGCCAGGAGCCTGCGTTTAGAGGCCACACAGGCTGCCAGACCTGCTTGGTCACTACAGAGAGAATGCATGAACAAACAGGGTGAGAAAGAAGAAGGAAGAGAGAGAGAAGACAGGGAAGAGAAACATCAGTTTGTTGTTCCACTTATTTATGCATCTATTGGTTGTTTCTTATAAGTGTCCTGACTAGGCATTCAACTCACAGTCTTGGCATATCAGACTGATGCTCTAACCAACGGAGCTACTGGCCAGGAATATGACTAATATTCTTAATTCATTTAATTGTACATTTGTAAACACCTGCTGGAGCTACAGTAATGAACAGGAAATTCTGGACAGTAAATGACCAGGAAATGGACAGTAAAGAAAATATCCTCTTGGAGCTTGCATTTTAACAGTGGGGATAATAAATCCAGAGCACCTTAAAACATTTCATTAAATTCAATAATCATTTAGTAAGTACTTTTTCTATGCCAGGTTCTGTGTTTGGCACTGCAGATACAAAGAGAAAAAAGGATTCTATCTGGTAACCAAAGTGTTAACAAATAAATTTACTTCTGTTTGATAATTTCTCTTTCTACTAGTAAGCTTAACGTTACATTGAATGACTAAATTTCCAATTAAAGGGATGAGCACAATGCCCTATGCATCTGTCAAAAGAGGTGCCCGTTTCGTTAGCTCCCTACTGCAAGGGCTGTGTGTCTGTGTTTCTTGTAACTTTGCTTGAAAACTGCCTTGGCACCTTCCGTGTAAAGGTGCTCACCTCTATAGTAAGACAGATAATGCTGTGATGGAACCACACTGTACTTATTCAAGCTCTCTGGGACTGGTTGGAGCTGCCCTAGATTTGTGCTAGGTCCTGGTGACTCCAAAGTCGTTTTCCCTGGGGGCACCTAAACCGCAGGGTGCACGTTGACTAGGGAAAAAAGTGGACGTGGCAGTAGGCGGGAACTAGGCCATAGCCAGGGTCTTTCTGGGACTTACTTTCTTGCAGGCCCCCTGAAGGGCACTCAGCCCTAGGATGATATGAAAGGGGCCTGGGAGAAGAGGGGAACGAATCTCTTATTTCTTAAGTCCGGTTGGAGTCCATCGGAGCAGCTGTCACCAGGTTGTACCTGAACCTAGCCAATCGGAAAGGGAGTTACATTTTAGGCGGCCCCGGCATCCAATCCGAGGACACGTCTCAGACGCCACCGCCCGCGGCGTCCCGCCGAAGCCTGTTCCGCAGTCGCCCGCGGCGCGCCCTCGCCGAGGCCACCCCGGCAGCGCAAGTTCGCGGAGGTCGGGGCCATCCACCGCGGCAGGGGCGCCCGTTATTGCGCAGGCGCCCCGGGCGCAGCTGCGCCTCGCCCCGGTCCCTTCAAGTCTCCCTCGCCCTCTGGACCCGCGGGCGAGCGCCGGTTGCGCGCCCTGGTAAGGGGAGGCGGCGGCGGCTGAGTGTGAGCCAACCGCGCAGCTTTCGGAGGGAAGTGCCACCCCCGTCAGTCCCCGAGGGGCTTTGAGAGTCCAGGTGGTGAGAAACGGCCGCTCGCTCCTCGCCCTCACGACTGTACCCCCAGCCCCAGGCTCCCCGCAGCCCCGCCGCCACGACCCGGGACCCTCGGGTGGACGTCTGCAAAAGGACCTGGCGGGGCTCGGGCGGAGCCGGCGGAGGTGCGCAGCGCGGAGCGGGAAGACCGTTGAGCAGGTGGGTTTGGGCCGTCGAGGCTGTGGCGTGACGGGCGACGGGAGGGGGTGGCCGAAGGCCGGTGGAGGGACCGGGGCGGGCGAAGGGGAAGGAGGCCAGGCGGCGGCGGAGCGGCGTTCGATTTCAGGGGAAGGCTGTCAGAGGCGTCGACGGGCGACTGTCCGGGCCGTGGGGTCGAGGGCATGGGAACGCTGTGATCCAGTTTAAGAACTGATTTCCTCCGAAGCCGGACGGTAAAAGTAATGTCTCAAGTGCACTTTTATAGTCCGGACAGCTGTCGAGAAGCCCTTTACAAACGGCGCTTCCCTGCTGGGCGCAGCAGCCCGGTGGGGGTGGCAGTCCGTGGGACGGCCGGGTCGGGCCCGGGCACGACGGCACCGCCGGGGACAGTTTTGCGGCAGGGTTTTGCTGAACCACCGGGTCATTTGGTGGGCCGAAGCTTGAGGTCTTGCCAAGTACAATACTGCATAGGAAGTCGTCTGATCCTTTTAGTATTAGGACTTTCGTTTCTTTCCTCCTTTACCCAGAGGTTGTTCCAGGAAATTTAGGGCACATACAAAATCTCCTCCTTCCGTTTAAATTAGCTGCGAAATATTTGGGAGAAATATTTGAAAGTTTGATGAAAACACACAGAGTTATATGGGGAGCCTTCTCCTGCGTAGAAAGTAACCGAACTGTAGCCGTTTTGAAGATAATTGCTAGACGATTTTCTGTGCTCTGGAAAAATGGGAAAATCCTGAAAAAGACTTGAGAAAGCCTTTCAGAGAGCAGTTAATGTTTTTCTCTTCGTAGAGTAAGGTAACTAATGATAATTTAAAGGAAACCATCTGTGTTATCTGTGTGCATAGACTTTAAAGCTGTGTGAGAGTTTCGTTACAAACAGTGTTTGCGAAGTGCTTGGAATAAAGCCGCTGCGCTGCGGAGCAGATGGCATACTAATGGCGACAAGTGTCTTTGACCACATCCTGTAACAGTTGTGCTCTCCCAGCTTCACTTGGGCGAAGCACGCCAGTGAGAATTGCCTGACGTGCGTCCCCTCCAGGTGAGAAGGTTACCCGAGGCCAGGCAGAGTGTGTGTGGTCCCGTCGGTTGAAGAAGACCACCTGCTACTTCTAGTCACTGTCGGGGTGTTTGGAGATGGTCTGGATGAGTCTGCTTTCTGTTCCCTTCAGTTTTGTTTTTTGTTTGTTTTTTGCTTTGAAAAATTACAGAATGTCTCCCAGTGTTTTCTAATATAACAATTAGTGATTTTTATGCCTCGAGAACTCACTGGTGTTTTGCTTATATTTGAACACTCCCAGTTAGGGAGAAACAGTATGTGGTAGACGTAGATACAGGCACTGCTAATGAAAGATGTCCTGGCAGGAAAAGTTCTGGTAATAGTTTGGAGATTGTTACTAGACTTGCAAACTTCCTGTTACTAGACTTGCAGACTTGTTGAGGACATGAAATCCGTAAGGGCACAATAAAGCTACTCATTGTCTTCTGAGCTTGGGCAAGCACTGACCTTCAGCTTCATCATATGTAAAAAGGGGGTAGACTAAATTATTTCTAGTTTTTTTTTTATTGTTTCCCACTATCACCTGCCTGTCACGGCGCAGACTTTTTTGCAACATAACAGCTTGTAACTGGAATATAAAGGGAAACAAAATTTGAGGGTCTGTTCTATAACACTTTATGCACCCCCATTTTACACGAAAGGAAACTGAAGCTGGTACAAGTTAGATCTGCCTGACTGCCCATCTGCTAAGCATGGGCTCAAATTCTGGGATCCTTGTGGTTTCAGAGCCTGTAGTCTTTCCACGTTGTCTGGGCTTCTAGTCCTGGGGACGAGGACTGGGATTGCTGAACTCGGGATGAACAGCCTGTGCACATTGGGCATCCTTTCCACTCAAGATGTGGGGAAGAAAGATTTTGATTCACATGTATTTTATGAGAGAGAGGGGCAGACGCTGGTGTTTGTATGATGTTTTGCATATGGAAAGTGGTGTAAAATATTTTCACATTAAAACACCCAAGTCTGTATTATGAATTACAAACTTCACATAATTTTTGAGGTAAAAATGAGACTTCAGAGATGTTTCCTGTTTTATTGCAGGGCATTTTCAAATGCTTTTAAGATTACAATTTCACTTTCTTCTATTCTTTATATCTGTAATTGTTTTATTGAGATATAATTCACAAACTGTCCAATTCACTCATTTAAAGTGTAAAATATTATAGAATTGTGCAACATCACCACAACCAATTTGAGAACATTTTTATCACTCAAAAAGAAACCTACCCATTGTCATTTATTCCTCATTTCTCTCCAACCCTTTGCTCGAGGCAGCTACTATTGTACTTTACATTTCTATAGTTTTGTCTATTCTAGTCATGTTATCTAAATGGAATTGCAATAAGTGATCTTTTGTAACTGCCTTCTTTCACTTAGCAAGGTTTTAAGGTTTAGCCAAGTTATAGCATTTATTAGTTCTTCATTCCTTTTCATTTCCAAGTACTATTCCATTGTGCGATATACCACATTTTATTTATCCATTTATCACTCGATGGGCATTTGAATTGTTTCTACTTCTTGGCCCTTAGGAATAATGCTGCTGTGAGTATTCATGTACAAGTTTTAGTGTAGACATGATGTTTTAATTTCTCTTGGGCACGTGCCTAGTAGTAGAATTACTGGATCATGTGGTAACTGCTTATAAGGGTTCCCCTGGAGGGAGCTGCTCCAGAGTTTCTGCAGGGCCTCCAGGGATGGCAGCTAGGTGACATGCCTGCCAGTCCTGCCATTCCCTAGCCCAATACATCACTGGCCTACCGTGGTGCGATTTCTTGCCGAGTCGGGGCCACATGTGTTTTCTCAGTATGGCACTCTAGGAAGCCACAGGTGGTGACTGGGGTTGGAGCTGGGAGGAATGGAACCTGTCTACTCTCCCTGCTCTGGGGAGGTCCTGGTGTGGGAGGAGCCTGGCGAAGTTCCACATCTGCTTGGTCACTTCCCGGTGTAAGGCGTGTAAGGCGCCGTGGGACTGCCCGCTGCTGGGCTGGGGCGGAGATGCTCGGGCACTAAGATGGAGAGCCCTGGGAGTGAGGCCAGCATGGTAGAGGGCATCTAGGAGTATATGAAAGTTCCAGTTTCTCTGTATTCTTCCCGACTTTTGTTATTATCTTTTTTATTATTATTATTATGCTATTACAGTTTTCCCAATTTTCCCCCTTTGCCCTCCTCCACCCATCCCACCCCCCGTTCCCACAGTCCATCCCCACACCGTCGTCCATGTCCGTGGGTCATTCACACATGTTCTTTGACTCATCCCTTCCCCTTCTTTCCACCATTGTCTCTCACTCCCCTCCCCTCTGACAGTTGTCAGTCTGTTCCATGTTTCCATATCTTTGCTTCTATTTTGCTCATTAGTTTATTTTGTTCATTAGATTCCTCTTATATGTGAGATCATATGGTATTTGTCTTTCACCAACTGGTTTATTTCACTCAGCATAATGTTCTCCAGTTCCGACCATGCTGTCACAAAAGATTACACAAAGTTTTCTTAGATAGAGCACCAAAAACACAAGTTACAAAAAAATTAACTTTGTTGAAATTAAATACTCTTATGTTTCAGAGGATACCATGAAGAAAAAAGATAACCTACAGAATGGAAGAAAATATTTGCAAACCATATATCTGATAAGGAATTTGTATCTAGAATATATAAAAAACTGTAACAACTCAATAATAAAAAGTCAAATAAGGCAATTAGCATATGAGGAAGGAATTCTAAAACACACTTCTCCAAAGACATATAGATGGCAAATAAGCACATGAAAAGGTGCTCAACATCATTAGTCATCAGGGAAATGCAAATTAAAACCACAATGAGACACCACGTCACACCCACTATGATAGACAGATACAGCTGTTGTAGGTCGCCTGTAGGTCACTTAGATAAATGATTGTTGTCTTTACATGTCTGTGTAATTCATTTCAGACAGATTGTGACAGTGAAGTATGATAAATGGAAATTAAGGTTGGCAATTATTTCTTTAACCATTTTATAGTAATTTGCTTATGGGTTGGGCCTGGGTAATGGAGGGGCCTGAATGTCAGGCTGAAGTCTTGGGACTTTTTGTATAGGAGGGGACACTTTGAACATCTTTTTCTTTAAATTAGGGGAGCGTCATGAACAGAGCTATGCCCAGAGAGATTACTGTAAGTTGGGAGCAGATGCTGGGTGAGAAAGGGGCAGGTGATTGAGGTAGGAAGGTCGGTTAAGAGGCAGAAGTGTCCCGGAAAGGAAACAGTGAGGACTTTAAGAAGTAGGGCAGCAGCCGGGATGGAAAAGAATGGATGGCTATTAAAAATGCAGGCTCCTGGCCTCGATTCTAGACTGGCTGAATCACAATTTTGTGATGACTAGATTGTGGAAACTAGACAGCTGTACTTTTAGCAAGGTCTACTCAGTGACTTGTGTGTCTGCTGTACTGTGGTGCAGTGATTTTCAACTGGTGTGCCACAAGAATTTCTAAAACATGCAACATCTGACTATTTTAGTCAGGGGCACTGACCTCTTTTCCCTTAAAGTGTCTAATAAAAAACCATAACAGCCAACACAACAATAGCCATCCCGTGTGAATGAATAAAAATTGTACCTATTTTTGTGAGATTGGGAAAAATATATATTTTTTGGTGTGCTACAGAATTTTAATAATTAGTGTGTGTGCATGAGATGAAAAGGTTGAAAATCAGCGCTGTAATAGATGATATGAAAATGGAGTTGACTAGGCTGGCAACTGGTGGTCTCCTCAGGACATCTCTGTATGACTCGGAGAATGGTGAGCTGCTTTAAGATAACAGGGAACTCAGGGAAGGAGGAAAGTTTGGAGGTGCAGAGTGGATTCAGTTTGACCTAAGTCAGACTTGACTTGGCAGCAGAATAGTTTGTTCAGTGGGATCGGTGGGGAAAGTAGAAGGGTGACTCGGGGCAAGAGCCAGGGCATTAAATGAAGGACTTTTAAAAATAGATTGATGAGTGTCTCTAAGATACTGTGCCATTTCTTTGCTGTTTTAGTCTACTCTGTTAGTGGAAACAGGTACAGGTATTTTGGTGTAGAGAAGTAGCTATACTCGGGGAGAAACCAGGGAATCTGTTCAATCCAAGCTTCCATGGAGACCTGTGTACCCTCCAAACAAGTTCTAAAATCTCTGGAACCTACGGCAGCAGCCTGCCTGATATAGTTGTCAGATTCCCGTTGTAACTGTCCAAGAAGAGGTGAGTTGTACATAAACACTAGGTCAGGGGGCACCAAATCCTGAATAAAAAGGGAAATCCTGCTAGCTACATTCTTTTTTTAAAAAAAGGATTTATATTTATTTATTTTTAGACAGAGGGGAAGAGAAGGAGAAGGAGAGGGAGAGAAACACCAATGTGTGGTTGCCTCTCACGCACCTCCACTGGGGACGTGGCCCGCAACCCAGGCATGTGCACTCACTGGGAATCGAACTGGCAGCCCTTCGGTTCACAGACCAGCACTCAACCCACTGAGCCACACCAGCCAGGGCTGCTATCTAGATTCTTGATAGCTGAAATTGCTGAAAAGTTTGGGCAAAGTATGTCTCTTGTATTTAGAATTGTTGCTGTTTTCTTTGGAGAGGTGGTTTTTGTTATTCTATACTGATTTTGGTTTCTTGGATGGCAACAGCAACAGATAATCCGTGCACCACACTCAGAAGAAAGTCTATCTCAGGTTAAAATGCTAGAGATTTAAGCATTTTCCAGGCCTGGCTGGTGTGGCTTAGTGGACTGAATGCTGGCCTGAGAACCAGAATCACTGGTTCGATTCCCAGTCAGGGTACAGGCCTGGGTTGTGGGCCAGGTTCCCAGGAGGGGGGTGTGTGAGAGGCAACTACACATTCTTGTTTCTCTCCCTTTCTTTCTCCTTCCCTTCCCCTCTCTCTAAATAAATAAATAAATAAAATCTTTTTTAAAAGACGCTAGAGATTTTCCAGACCCAAGGATCTTCACAAACACTATTCTGTGTGCCTTTGATCTTCAAAATCTTAATTTCCTGGTTTTTAGAGGGTCACAGCTTCAGTCCGTAAGTATTTGAATGACTACATACACAGATCATATAGGTAGCATGTTTGAAAAAAAAAGTCTCTGTGTTCAAATAATTGCAGACTAGTTGGGAGAGAAAACAGCACTCAGCAAATGACTTGGGAACTTAATCGTCCTGTTAGCTCACTGCTGTTTGTGCCTGGGACCTCCAGGGGCACATCCCCATGGCCAAACCTCGAGTCCTATTACACTGACATAATGATTCGTTCACCTCACTCTGACCACAGCCAACATCCTAGCAATTTTCACTGAAAGATACTTTTAAAACGCTGGTTCTTTGACATTATCAGAACCTCTAGTCTAAAAACCTCTCTACTTGCAACTATATTAATTTCAGTTTGAATGCTGCTGCCCAAATGCCATTCTTTAGATTAATATCAACTGCAGCTTCCTTCATCATATGTCAGTTTCTGGCAGAATCTGAAGCCCCAGGTGTGTTCAGCCACCTGTTTTGTTCATGCCTGAGCCAGGGGATTACTAGAGAAAACCAGTCAACAGTGTCACTATAAGAATTCATGGCACCTGCTCTCAACATTGACCACAAATCCTACTGTTTCCTTAGACTCTCTCCCATTCTCCACATTGGCCATTTCTTTGTACTCCTCAAACCTCCAACCCTTGTGCCACCCTACTCCCTCTCAGTGAATGACCCCACTACCTCTTGTAACTCAGAGAGACTGCAACTCCCTTCCCCTCCAGCTCTCAAACCTGGTAGCTCACCGCTCTGCTGCTCCTGCCTCGTTAGGATGGAAGAGGTATCCTGCCCTCCTACAGTGAGGCATTCCACCTAAATCACATATCCTTTCATCTGAGGGCCCAAAGAAGAGGGAGTCTGAAGGCAGCAAGATTTATTAGGGGAAAGCTGTTTGTAATTCGTGGGTTGTTAAAAAAGAATGAAAAATCAGGGAGAGCTCTGAGCCTGGGTTATTAGGTAGAACGATGTCTAAGAGGGGTGTGGTGATGAAATTCATTTCAACAGCTGTTGCATTTCTTCAGAAGTTACTGCGACATCCAAGTCCCTATAGGCTTTATCTGTCTGTCAGCCTCATGTGACTATTGGGCAGATGCAGACTGAGGTGGCACCTTTCTCTCATATAGTATTTATTTCTTACTCTCCTTTTGTATGGTAGTATTTTTCAACAAGAACTGGTGGTGAGCCCATGCGGTAGAATTTCTACCACCTTTGTTAGTGTTGAAACTAGAAAAATGATCTCCCTCCCTGGAACTTCTGAAATCTCAGCATTATTTCTATTTTGTGAAAAAAGGTAATTTTTGTTTCTTTATCTGTTTTCATTAAGCTTTTAGGATAATTTCTAAATGTCCAATTGCAGACAAGCAAGGTTGCCAAACACAAGTATTGTGTGGAGTAGAGGAATGGCCCACTTCCCCTTCAGAGCACGAAGCCTGGGGCAGGGCGTGTGTCAGTAGGAAACTGGACAAGTAAAGGTGATTTTTAGTTTTTCCCATTTCAGCTTTATTCAGTTGTCTTCCAGCAAATGATGTTATTTAATTTTTAAGTTGACAGAGGTAAAGCTGATACTGAAAAAGTTTGTAAGTGTTGGTTCTCTTCTCTTGATGGTTAAAGTTTTGAAACCTAATCCAAATCCAATAGCGTTACTACATGCATTGTGTTTTTATGTTTTAGGAGCCCTGACTGCTCTCCTTCAACACGTTCAATATGAAGTTATTAGGAATACTTTTATTTTCTGGACTTATAACTGCTTGTAGAGGTAACTCTTCCTATAGTTTGCCACCAAAGTTACTACTGGTGTCCTTCGATGGCTTCAGAGCAGACTATCTACAGAACTATGAATTTCCTCATCTTCAGAATTTTATCAAAGAAGGTGTCTTGGTAGAGCATGTTAAAAATGTTTTCATCACAAAAACATTTCCAAACCACTACAGTATTGTGACAGGCTTGTATGAAGAAAGCCATGGCATTGTAGCTAATTCCATGTATGATGTAATCACAAAGAAACATTTTTCTGACTTTAATGACAGGGATCCTTTTTGGTGGAATGAGGCAGTACCGATTTGGGTGACCAATGAGCTTCAGGAAAACAGATCAAGTGCTGCTGCTATGTGGCCTGGTACTGATATACCCATTCACAATACTACACCTTCCTATTATATGAATTATAGCTCCTCAGTGTCATTTCAAGAGAGACTAAATAATATTACCATGTGGCTGAGCAACTCCAATCCACCAGTTACTTTTGCAACACTCTATTGGGAAGAACCAGATGCAAGTGGACATAAATATGGGCCCGAAGATAAAGGAAACATGAGCAGAGTGTTGAAAAAAGTAGATGACCTTATTGGTAACTTAGTCTACAAACTCAAGATGTTAGGATTGTGGGAAAATCTTAATGTGATCATTACAAGTGATCATGGGATGACCCAGTGTTCTAAGGACAGACTGATAAACTTGGATCTCTGCATCGATCACTCAGACTACACACTCATAGATTTGTCTCCAGTTGCTGCAATACTTCCCAAAAGAAGTAAGTAAACTTTTAACCAAGGGATATTCTAATGGGGCAGTGGACTGAGGAGCGAGGCTTTGTAAAAGCATGAAGCTCTGGCTGTTGCAGTTCAGGACCACACATTCTCACACTGAATCAGAGTGGGATTGTGTTTCCTCTGCAAGTCTTTAAGCAGTTCGCTGAAGGGCTAGGTTCAGGGTGATTATTGCTTTGCTTTTTGATGCATCTTATAATTATTCATACAAACAAATTTTTACCCTTAAAAACATCTTGAATATTTGTGTGAGATACACCTTTTGTTTACTGATTTTCAAATTAGTGATCAGTAGTAATATGTAATTAGTTAATATTTACCTAGGAAGCTAGATGTGAAAATTGTCCTCTTTGTATAAAAAGTCCACCGGGAATAATAACAAAATGAAAAAAGAGCTATGTGAGTGTTGAAGAAAGTGTGTATGTGCATGTGTGCTTGCCAGCACTGTCACATGGTTGTTATTGTTCTGTTGTACAGGAATTAAAGTGATTCAGTGTGCGATATTGTCCAGTGTTTTTTCCAGCTGTTCTAGGCGGAAGTATCTTTTCCTTATCCATCAACCATGACTTTTTTCTCTACCATTTCCTTTTACTTCAGATAGAACAGAGGTTTATAACAAGCTAAAAAACTGTAGCTCTCACATGAATGTTTATCTCAAAGAAGACATTCCTGCCAGGTTTCATTACCAGCATAATGATCGAATTCAGCCTGTTATTTTGGTTGCTGATGAAGGCTGGACAATTGTGCTAAATAAATCATCACCGAAATGTAAGTATTAATGTAGGATGTTTCTCTTGTATCCTGGGAATAATCATACATTAACATTGTTCTGTTAACAAAGGACTTTGATTTAGAGATGTTGACACAGTATAATTAGTTAGTTTTCAACTAGATAATTGGGAGGTCTTCATTCAGTTTTCAGGTTTTTATTTCATAGCAATTCAGAGTAACCACAATTTCACCCCTACATTAGAAGGTTGGATGACTTTAAGGGTGAAGGTGTAGTTTCACTTTCTTACCAAAACTGCAGTTACTTTCAGTCTTTCAAGATTGCTTCTCTTCATTTGTAGGCAATGAAAGAGAAGTAAGGAAATAAAGAAATAAAAGGAAAGTAAAGAACAAAGTAAACAGGGAGATATTAGTTCAAATTTCTCTTTATTTTTTCATGTTAAAAAAATTTGCCCAAGTAACCCTAAGTCTTTCCCCAATGATGAAACCATTTCCCTGAGTGCAGCTGTGTAGAACATTGGGCAAGAATGAGAAAGTAAACAAATAAAAATCTACTGGGTAAACAAAATAGATGTGTCAGAATCTCTCCTAAAAATGAGGACATGTTTAGGGGGGAGTTATAGGTCTTCCCTGAAACAAGCTTATTTAATGTTGCATTCAATTTGAATACTTTTTTTAAATCTGATTTTGTAGTTGATGGCAGGACCAGACAACTTTCTGTAAAAAGCCAGATAGGAAATACATATTTTAGACTTTGTGGGACATCTTGTCTCTGTCTCAGCTACTCAGCTCTGCCTTCATAGTGGGAAAGCAGCCCTACACAGTATGTGTGAATAAATCGACATGGAGTGTTCCAGTGAAGTTTTGTTTACAAAAGCAGGCGGGGGTCTGAATTTGGCCGGAAACTATAGTCTGCAGATCCCCTATTTATAGCAATTCAGAAGCATCAGGCAAGAATGAGACTAAAGGTCAATGGAATTACATGTTATTTATATTTATTCATATGCCCACTGTTGAAAACTTAGAAAATTCAGAAAAGTTTAGAAAAGAGAACAAAAATTATCCATAATCCTTCAGTACAGAGGTACAGACAAATGTTAATTGTGGGTTTTTTTTCCCCCTTCTAATCTTTTTTTTTCTATTACATGTACTTGAATTGAAGTCATAATATCTATAAATATATATAGTATTATATTTTGCCTTTTATTATATTGGTCATATGTATTTACATTATGAAATATTTTAAATATACAATTAAAGAATAATAAAACAAACATTGGATTTCACTCAGTCCCTGCACTTCATATGAAAGTGGGAGCTTATTAAATGCAAGTGGTGTACATTAAAAGGCAATATTTGTTAAAATAAAGCTAAAACTTGAGAATCTGGTATTGGAGTTATATTAGGGACCATCACATTTGGACTGGAATCATCTGGGTAGACTTCATATTCAGTAGTATGAGAATCCTATCTGTGACATTTGCAATTACCAGGCCCTCCAGGTGTCGAGGTGTTCATTAACTGTCAATAAAGCAGTACTATATTATATTCTTATCACAGGAGCAGGTGACATGGGTAAGTCTGCAGATTTACTTCTTCACCGTTCACTGGTTTTAACTCATTCCTGCTCTCCCCAGTTACTCAGGACTTTCAGCTGGACCACTCTTTTTATCTCTGGTGCTGTTTACAGTGGGCTTTGGTAAACAGTGCTGGAGATGAACAGGTGAAATAAGTGGGTCTAGGACTGAAAAATAAGTACATAAGATTGAGCAATAGTTTTAAAGCCTGAGACCATGACCGACTGGGAAAGGGTATGTGTATAGAAAGGGGGGAGCATGGCCGAGTTGGAAAAAATAGAAAATTTTATTTCTGGCCCCGACTGGTCCAACTCATCAGAATTCTAATGGATGGGAATTACACTGGCAAGACTAGTATTTTACACGTAAAGCAACTTACTTTGTAATAGAAAGATTAATTTTATTTACTAACGTCATTTTTTTTCCTTTTCAGTAGGTGACCATGGCTATGATAACTCTTTGCCTAGTATGCATCCATTTCTGGCTGCCCACGGTCCTGCATTTCACAAAGGCTACAAACACAGCACAGTTGACAGTGTGGATATTTATCCAATGATGTGCCACATCCTGGGATTAAAACCACATCCCAATAATGGAACCTTTGGTCATACTAAGTGTCTGTTAGTTGATCAGTGGTGCATCAAACTCCCAGAAGCCATCGGAATTGTTATTGGTGCACTCTTGATCTTAACCACTCTGACGTGCCTCTTCATAGTCATGCAGAACAGACTATCTGTGCCACGGCCGTTTTCCCGACTTCAGCTACAGGAAGAAGATGACGATCCTTTAATTGAGTAACATGTGCTGGGGCTTGTACAAAGTGTCTTTGCTTAGTCCCCAAACCAAGGGTACACTCAAGGTATTCTAACTATGAAAAAGTATACTTGGAAAGACAAAGATTTTATACCAACTACGCTAAAATCACTTTGTTTTCTTTGTGCTGCTTTTGGTGCATTAGCTAATACCCCCCAAAAAACCCAAAACAACCAAACAAAAGAAACACCAAACCCAAAACCTAACCATAGCAAAAATTGGCAGTAAATCATTAGTTCACACTATTTCTCTAATTGGAAACATTTTTAAAGAAAAATACTGCCTTTTTTCTTTTTTCAATGAAAATTTGACACATTTTTAAATGAAAGTACACTAAAATTTAGTAGGCATGCCTTTCTAATAAGTTTTTGTGTCTGTAAATGAAACAATGGGATCTTGTAATTAGTGGAATTTGTGTATCAGGGAGGAAAAGTTTCCTATATTTTTATATTTACCTTTAATAGAGTTTGTATCCCAAGTAAACCCTTGAGTTAGGAAATTCTCTGTGATGGTTAATAAAATCAGTTAACCAGGCAGAAAAGATTAAGCATATGAAGATACTATTTTAAGAGAAGCTATTATAAAAAACTAACAAAGACAATGTGATACAAGGCCTCTGTCTTCATCTTTGTGTCTTTGTTAAGACCTTTAAACTGTTGAAATTTCAAAAGTTTTACCTTTTGAAGATTATTGCTAATAAGAAATTAAGAAAATAGAGAAAAGTGCATTTCTCCGTGCTTAATGCCTTTGTGTAAGTTATTTGTATGTGTGCCCAAGTGTGTGAGCACGTATGGGAGTGTAGACTTTATGTGACATAGAAGGCGCTCAGAGATGGACTTGACCATAGGTAGGCTTCCACATTCCCATAGAGCACAGCTGTGAGGAAAGGTTGTATCTGCAGTTCATGCTTGTTTACCTTTTTCTAACTCACAAGTTAAAACCACAATTTTTAAAATTCTTTCATATGTGTTACCATCTTTAACTTTCTCATGTTGATTATTATAATCAGAGGTATCTAAGTGCTACAGAAAAATTTATGACCTGATTACAGATCTCATTTTGGTTGGGTCAGAACAAGGGAGAGAGATTTTTATGTTAACCTTTGGGACTTTTATGCCTTGTTCTCTAGACATAGAGTAGTTATATTTAAAATGGAGTTTAGTATCTTTTGCTCTTTTACATTATTCTTATGTTAAGCGGCAGAATAAACTCTCAACACTGCCTAATATTTCCTAGTTTGAGTGCTAGGTGGTACCTTTTAATAATCAAAATTAATGCGAAGAAACAGTTGTGGCAGACTCGATTGTGTCTCTCCAAGGAAAACTGGGTTAAAGACCAATTCATTAGGAAATGAGGCAAGGTGTGGGTATTAGTAGTGTGGTCTTTAAAGTTTTGACAAAATAAAATAAAGTAGGCAACTGGCAGACACAGAGGAAAACCTACAGTACATATGCAGCCCAGTTAAATGCTGATTACCTGTGATGATTAAGAATAATGGCGCTAATCATCAAGTATATAATTTACCCTGTTTGGTCTCTGCTAATTTCCTGATCCTGGGATTTAGTGCCTGTAGTGTTTGGGATTCTGAAGAAGCATTTCCACATCCTGCATAAATAGTTCATGCTGTTATTGGTCATAAGTTAACTGTATTAAGAACAGCATAATAAATAAATGAAATAAAACCAATAGGGCTAATTTTGCTTTTTTACAATTTTTATTTCCTGATGTTTTTTTTCCTTCACATAAAAGTTATCCTAAAGGTTAATAGTTGATCTAAATAAAATAATAGAAATTTTCTTTTCTACTTCAATTACCATTAAAAAACAACAACAAAGAATAGAACAGTCATTTTTAAAGCCATGGACATTTTTAAAAATAGTAGCAGGTTATTTTACACTCTTTGAATAGAGTTTGGTCCTTGGAATCATGTGAGCTTTAGTGACTGTATTAGCTTGATTGGTGGTTATGACTTTCAGAGATCTGTACAGGGCATCAGCCTGTGAGTAGATTTTATCTAGGACAGAATAGGAAGGGATGCCCTCCATGTGTCTTAACCTTTGAACAAAAGACACTTACCTATTTGTCTTGCCTTTCATTCTCAAAATATTAACTTTAATTAAAATTGTAAGTATACACACACACACACACATATGGGACAAGAATGGAATTGATTTAATCAAAGAGATGTTTATATGTTGTTACATTGAACTTTGTGTTAATTCATTTGTATAAAGCATTATCACTGTTAAAGCCAGTAACCCTTTAAGGCACTCAGAAAATCTTTTAGTAAAACTGGCCTTTTGCATTAAGATTTTGGTGTATTTTATTAAATAATTGACAAATATGCTGCTATGTTTTCTGGGTGGTAGAAAGTATTTGGCTGTTTATGACATTTAACTGCTTATGATAACAGTACACAAAGGTAATAGGAATACTTTTTATTAAGTGTTTTTTATGAATTCAGTACATTTACTTATAAAACAAGGACAGTTCTGCTGCTGTCGTTAATGTGCACGTTCTTCTGGTAATTATTTCAATGCTTAAAATAGGCTTTGTGTTATTTATTGTTCCATTAAGCTTGGTCTAAGAATTTATAGATACATTTTTGGATTAAAATGCCTTCGTATTATTCTTGGGTTTCTCCTTCTCTAATGCATATCTGATAAGCTTTAAGGGTTACTGCATTTAATTTCATTTATTTGGAGGGTTTTACTTCATTGTGAATACATAAAGCTACAAATGAAGGACAAAGATGAGATAGAAATAGTCTCTTTATTTTCAGTTTTTAAACTAGTGTGTAAATAAAATGACATGAGTGGGCTTTAAAAAATTTGTACGTAGTGCCTTAAAGTTA
>VMDR010009160.1:0-34249 GCA_007922815.1 Macrotus californicus
ATGGCCACCAGTACCTTAAGAGTTTTCAGTGGCTTTGTACTTTTTAATTTTATGAAGTAAAATAAGCATAAAATCCTGGCTAATTGAACTCTATATCATTTCTAATGCCTCATTTTATATTAATGACCCCCCGTTTGTCACTTTAAATTTTTCCAAAGCTTTTATTATTAACTAGAGCTGTTTTCAGTTCTGAGTTTTCTATTCTTTTACACCCAGAATCATTCGACTGTTATGTATTAATTGGCCATGAGAAATTCGGAAGACTGGGGTGTCTTAATTATTGAGGCCTGTCACTCCCTCCAGTAGTCTTATGTGCACTCAAATAACAGAGTGTTACTAATTGGTGAAAGGATCTGAAAAGACCACTGAAAGTAAAAGAAATTCAGGACTTCATTCTAGAAATATAGAATGGGTGTTGAAAGCCCAAGCAGTAGGCCCAACTTTTTCATTTGTTAACTTGACATTCATTGTCTTGATTCCTTTGCTGTTTTGTTATTTATGCTATTTTATTCTAATTTTTTAAAATTAAGTTGTCTATAATCTCGGAATTGCTAGTGGTGCAATAACCTAGAAGGTTTAGGTTTTCACTACACATTTTGTAGCAGACTTATCCTTAACTGGTTTTGAGAGGATTAGAGGGCATTGCCTGATCGAATACATTGTGTACCTGTACTAGAGTAACTGATTTGCAGCTAGTAAACACTGGAAGGGGATACAGATGACTCCGTATCAAAAGTGTGCGTATGTGCAATTGAACTTCATTGGAAGTCTTTTGAAAAAGTTATTTTCCTGCGTCCTCCATGGTTGATGAGAGGATGTTCAAACAGTAGAATTTTTTATACATATTTCTTCAGTCTGTCTTTGTGTGAAGCTCCTACGTTAAAAGGCAGATTCACCAACCCAGCAGTTTCACTATTGTTTAGGCAAAGGCGTGCGTGTATTTAATAGTATCTCAGTGTACTTTCTAAGATTGGTATACTGTTGATTAAATCTGGCTTTATTAGCATTAGAATAAAATGGGTTTGTACTTCATATACATTTGGATAATGATTATTTCCTTCACTTTCCAGGTTTTCACTAGGGACTAAATAAATGACAACATAAGGAATATATAATTGCAGCTGTTTCTAAATGCTCTTGAATATTTTACTGTAAAGTGGGTTAAAGCGGGAGCGGAAATTATTTTATAGACCCATTTGAGGAGATCGGTTATCTAATGACTGCTGCCAGTAATGCCACCTATGTTAGAGCAGCATTTAATTTAGAGTATACAGTATGTCTCTCAATCCATAAAGTGGGAATGCTCTTTATAGAATTTGAAGTATTACAATCCAGTGATAGAGTCAGAACTGCACAGCTAGGTATTATATCTGCACATGTATCTCCTCCATCAAACTAATCTCATTTGGAATGGCGACTGGAGTTTGGTTGGTCTTCTAAACCTGTTGGTTTGCAAATAAGGACGTGAAGTTTTATGCCAGGTACCCAAGACAGTTGGAGCCATAACTGTATTCTTTCCACATGTGCTGCATTTGCATTAATATTGTAAAAGCAATGATTGATTGGGCTAGAGATTTAAATGACTACTATAGTGGAAAATAATAATGGCATTTTGGTTTCATAAGGAATATGTTGTGTTGTCTATAAGATATGAGTTGTCATTAAATTTCCCAAAGGGGAAAATTTTTTGTTTGATCAAAAGCTCAATGCAATAACACTTCTACTAAACTCATAAATAAGTAGATTTAAGACACTTCAATGTGTAATCTAAGTTTTAGAAGCTGATAGATGGGGTAGGAGTAGCTAAGTTGATCTAAGAAAGGGTTTATTTTCTACTTGTTCAAAAAGTCTTCCTAGTAAATTGAGCAAAATGTGATTTGCAGAAGAGTTTTAAAAACGTGACTTGCATGAAATAAACTGCACACAATGCCAGGAAACAATAGTTTTAGTAGAGACTTAGAGCTACATAGAAAGTTCATGGCTTGAACAACATTAATCATGTACATAAAATTTCAGAAAATATTTTTCAGTAACGTTACATTTGGATAAGACTTTGGTTTTGTTTTTACAGAAGTTAATGATGTCTCAAAGTACATGTTAGAATTGATAGATTACCATTCAAGGAATGTGTAAGAAACCTAAGTTCTAAAGATCAGCACATGATCCAGAATTAAAAGGTCAGCAGAAATAGTAAGGTTGATTTGCTCTCTGGTTTTATAAGCTGGAATTAAACATATTTGCCACCTCATTTGACATTTACTTAAGTTTATATTTATCGATTTTTATAATTAACTGAAATTCCCAAAATTTTTATTAATCTGACTTAAAACTTCTTTCTGAACTCTAGAAATAGTTTAAAGTAACTTCCTGTGCTAAAATTTCTAATGGGTTAATTATATGCTGGTAAATTACAGGTTTTCAGAAGTAACCAATAATTGTAAAATGAAGTCCAAATATAAAGAAATATCAAACTGATGTGATGATTCTTTTTGGGTTCGGATGTTTAAAAATTCTACTTTGTGTTTTGTACATGCTAATACAACTTTTTTGGTGGTGGTGGTGGTCTTGGGCAGGGGTTGGGTTTGGCCTGGCATGATAATACGATTTGAGGTGATGGTTTTAATTATTGAAATTGCTCAATAGCAGTGGAACATTAGCAACCTGAAGTTGCTAATCTTCATGCTTTTCACATAGTCTCTAAGCTAATTATTACATATTTACTGAAAGTAAGTTGATGCATATTCATACACTAAAACTAAATGGCTATCTTTTGTGTAGGATTTTATTTTTTGGTCAAATAAAAATAGGAAGCAATTTTGACACATGCATTTACATTTTTCCCCAAGGTAAAATGGTGTGGATGTGAAAATTATCTGATTTACTAAAAATGGAAGTCATGGTTATTTTCAGATACTGGAAATTTCCTTTATTTCCTCTAGTTGAAGAGAGGATGTAGGAACTAAGAGGTCACAACTTGAACGTCACTATGTAAGTTTGATATTGAGATAGTCATTTTAAAAGATTTTAAGCTAGCTTTATTATAATAAATGAATTTCTTAAATGTTCTAAGCTCATTTAAGACGACTTTTTTTTTAACCCTTGCCGCCCTTACTGTTTTTTGGTCCTCCGGGAATCTGGCGATGGCTTGGAATCGTTTACTTTGAATCTTTGTGTAGAAAATTACTTCAAGTTGGAGGCTTATTTAAAATTTGCAACTGAGGAATAAAAAGTTTTTTCTTACAAAGGTCAACTTGGAATAATATAAATGTATTCACAACGTCGGGTATCCTAAACGTTTTTCGATCTTAAAGTTTTAGTCCACAAGTTTTTTACACAATGTATGTCAATTTGATTGTTTCAAAACCCGAATACTTAATACACTATAAAATCTTCAAAAGTTGTTAAAAACGGGAGTGAAAAAACTAGTAAGTATCTAAACGAGGAAATTTCTCTTTAATTTAGTTTAGCGGTTAATTTGGGTAAAGAAATACAATTAGAGGAATACTGCCCGGTTCTTTGCGTCTGAATCATTAAAACCTGGAGTAGACAGGGTTTGGGGTATTTTTTAAGCATGTTGTAGATATACGGCTTACTTATTTTTTTTTCAAACTGAATTGTACGTTTGTACTGTGTCTTTTTTCAGCTGTGTTCTGCTCCTGGTCACTTAAGAGTCTCCTTTGGACTTTCTCTGAGAGATTAGATTGGGGGAGGGGGAGACTATTGGGTCTGGGTGGGTAGACCATGTGCTCTCGAACGCAGAGATGTCAAGCTGGCCGCTAGTGGGCGCTGTGGGTCCGTGGAAGCAGTCGGCAAGGTGGCGTTCATCCAAGTTGGTTGAAAAAGCACTTCGCCAAGAACCCGAGAAGAAATCGTGCCACCTCTTCGTTTGGGCGCTATTTGATAGCGTCACCCCTACAGCCCCCATCACCTTGGGGAAGAGTGAGTGTGCACTGGAGGCCAGATATGGTCCCGCGGCAGTCTTGGGTGTGCCGGTGGCACTTGCAAAAAGTTCTAAGTGCTAAACGAGGCACGAAGGATGAGGGACCAGGACAACTATACGCCCCAATACTTACTGCCCCGCCAGCGCCTCGTCCCCTGTAGTCATTTTACATTACATCTCTCGGCTCTGTTGACTTAGGTTGGTCCCCAGCTGATGTTTGGTACGGAAGTCAGGTCTCAAACGCATCACTTAAGAGACCTGGTGAGGGCTAGCGAAGGAATGCACATGCGGGGTGTGAGTTTGACCATGCAGAGGGGACATTTCATTTAAAGGAGGAAGACGCACCGGGAATTGCGGTGCCTTTGACTCCGCAGGGAAAGTTTCGCCCTCGACGTTGTCCCTCTTTCAAAGTTAGGACATTTGCTGGGCAATAAAGTCGAGTCCAGAGAGCGAGGACAGGTGGCATCTTGCTGTCCCTTTTCCCACTACGCGGTCTCTCTCAGCATCCCTGCCCCGCCACTCAGGGGCCTAACATTGCACAAACAGGCCCCTCTCCTTCGCAGATTGCCCTTCTCAGCTCGCGCCGCCGCCGGAGGGCCAAGGGCGGGGCTCACCTGTCAGCCGGCGCCCCGCCTCGCGATGCCCAATGTCGGACGGGGGCGAATGACCGACAGTGCAGCTGCCCAACCAACGCGCGCTTGCCGTACAGAAGACCAATGGGCTGAGCTGTGCGGGGCGGGGCCCCGCGTTTATAGTGCTCTGACAGCGGGCTGGTTTCGCTGACTCTCATCTGCAGGGACAGTGGTGTCGGCCGGATTGAGTAGCCGCTCGCAGAGCGGGTCTTGGTGCCCTATCCGCACACAAAGGCTCGCGCGCGTCCGGCGCCCGTGACTAGCACCGAGACACGCCTGCCTGCTCTGCAGGCTGGGAGCCGCGAGGGGTAAGGAGGCTCCCGCGCTCCCAGAGACATCTCTTCACCGCTCCGAGCTCCGGGACATGGAACCGTGTCGACTGGGCTCCTGTGCGCTCGGGCCGCTGCCCACCCTCCTGGATCTATAGTGCGGGACGGCCCCGCTTGGGACGCAGCGCCCACCGTCCGTGCCTAGTCGTCTCTCTGCTTTTGTGTCCCGGCCGCGCGCCCTCCCTGCAGACCCACGCCCGGCACCCTGGAGCCGCACGGGAGCGGGCGGTTCGAGCTGGGTCCGGCGCGGCGACCTGGAGCCCCGAGCCCGCCGCGCCGCCGCGCCCCGCGTGTGCGCTCCCGCCCCTCGCCCTGAGAGCTCCAAGGGGAGCGCCCCTGGCTTCGGCGACCACTGGAGCTGCTCGGCGCGCCCCAGAGCTGCCTGCGGTCTCCCCCTTTTCTGTCTGGAGGATTGGGGCTTCCGGCCCGCGCCCCGTCCCTCCGCCGCCCCGAGTGCGCGGGGCTGGAAGCGGTTTGGCCATGGCTGCGAGGAGGGACTCGGTGTGGAAGTACTGCTGGGGAGTTTTGATGGTTTTATGCAGAAGTGCGATTTCCAGATCGATAGTTTTAGAGCCCATCTACTGGAATTCCTCGAACTCCAAGTAAGTGGCATCCGCAATCACCCTCATAACCCCGGGGTCTGCCGCGCCGCGCGGTTTGTACGGGAGGAAGGGTCGGGCCGCGGAACCTCAAAGCCTGTTACTGGAACCTCGGTATTACTCCCTTCCTCCCTAGATCCCCGTCTCCCATCCACGCCACATTACACTTGGTAGAGTCTTCTGACTCGGCCTTCCAGCCTGAGCGGCACCCCGAAGGAGCACTGCCCCCACCTTTCTTCCCTCTTGAGCTCACGGCGCTAAAAAGCCCCTGGTGGCTCTGGTGCCACGTCCGCGAAGGTATCTGATGGCAATACCTGACCCTTATTTCTTCCGGAGGATGGAGAACAAGGCCACAAACAGGGCTGGCAGGCGCGTAGGGGCTGGCGGGCTCTGGAGTGAGGCGAGGATGCTGCACCCCAGAGGAGCACGGTCCGGGTCCCGGGGGCGGGCGGGGACGTCAGGCTCGGGGCAGTGGGGCGCACCCCAGAGAAGGGAGCCTGTGTCCCAGAGCCGTCTGTAGCAGCCCGGGGCACGCGCGTCTCCGTGGTGTCGCGCCTGCCAGACAGGGCTTGGAGAGCTCGACAGCTCCACGGGAGAACTCCTGAGGCGAGCCCTCTGCTCTCCGCCTGGGAGTCGGGCCTTGGCCTTTTCCTGGAGAACCCTCTGCAAGTCGGCCTCTCACTTGGTTTCTAAACCAGTGGCCCCGAACTCTGTGCCGTCTGGATAGCTAACTTGATTGTAAGGAAGCTTTCTGCGAAAGCTTAAGGCCCTAGCTAAAGCCTTCAAGCTTGGGGAACCTGGACAAGAACGGGATCTTTAGATCCGGCTTGCTTTTATCAAAAAGTGCAGCCGGGAGAAAGCCAGGCCTTGTGGAGATTAACTTTCAAGTGTGAGCTACCAGAGTTACATTTAGAATTTAGGAAAGGCGATCCATCACTAAATAACTCGTAATTAGTCTTCTGTGCACTTAGTATTGCATATCACCTCATTCTTGGGGTATATTTTGAATCACGGCCAAAAATATTTTACAGAATCATGAAATTTTAGCCTTCGGAAACTTGGGAAAACTATGGAGACATTGGCTGGATCCTGGAGTAAGCGTTTGAGAGAAGCAAAAGCAATGGCCTAATTGAGCAAGTTGGCCATGGATTTTAGGAGTAAAGAGATGGAGGATTGGTTTAGAAATCACATCTTAATTTTAAAAATTAATATCCACTCCTTTAAAAGTGGTCATTTTCAAACTCACCAACAAGCTAACCAAGAATTCCCCATTACAAGGGTCAGAAGCATCCCAGCTGTAAATCGAATAAATTTATGCATGATACTAGATGGCACTTCATAACACTGTTCATATTTCAAAAATTGCTTAATGCAATCCCCTTCCATTTGGCCTGATCTGGTATGGACGTCTTTATTTTTTTTTTTAATGTAAGATACTGTATTTGCTGAAAAATTAGTGTTAGTAACATCTTTACACTGATACCGAATCGGGAGGCACCAGGTGGTGCCAGAAAGCGCCGGGCTCGGACCTGCTCGCAGCAGCCCGTGCCCACGGGGCTAGGCGGGCGGGGAGCCGGGCTTGGGGAGCCGGGATGAGGCCAGCCAGTGCTCGCTTTGTGCCTACAGAGGTCACTCTTCCATGCGCAATGTTCGCGGTGCCAGCCCCTCACCTCTTTCCCCAGGCTGCCTGCTCAGTTCCACTTTGCACTTTCACTGACGGACTGGACTGTCTTTTGGAGTTTATTTTTTTCCCATCAGGACTTAATATTTATATTTAAATCTAGTTTAAAGAAATCCCCATTCACCCCTCCACCGTTCAGCTCCGTGTGTATTTTTGCATTATTACCCACTAGTTTGTGTGTTTCTGGGAGGAGGATTAGAAAATACATACTTGGGGAAAAAGGCAGAGCAATAATTATTTCAATGTAAAGTTTGGACATTAATATTTCTTTTCCTGGTGTGTGTAGGGGTGACTATTTACTGACTGTCCTGATGATTAGCATTAGTCTGTTTTTCCCAGCTGTAGCCTCAGATTTAGAGACCTGCTGGAGGCCTGCATTTTAGAGAAAGAAGCCTGCCTCCTTGCACTGCTGATGTTGCTGTTGGAGTAATTGTTCCAGTCCTTCAGAGTAGAATTTCTTTTATAGTTCTCGAGATAATGGCTTGCTTGGAGGACTGGGTAATTTGTCCCTGGAAAAGGTCTACTTACCAAAGTATGTAGCTGTGAATGCTAGCCTGAGAGATCAGAAAGATTTCTTCTTGGAGGAATGACTAAAAACCTCTCTTGTCAAGGGGTCACTTTATTTGGGGGAAGTTGCCTATGTATTTCCAGGGAAAAGTTTGTCAGTCAATGTGATATGGCAGGAAAGTAATCAAATGCATTGAAGTTTCAAATCAGTTCATATGAACTGAGGAACAATTCATTTGTAATGAAGCAACCATCAGTAATTAGATTCATTTCATTCAGGGGTCAGCTTTTTTAGCAGGTGGTGGACATAGGGAACACCCAGCAGCTGTTTAGATACAGCATCCACAAAATCCTTTGTAAATTCAGTGTCTCCATAACCACTTTAATCACTGTCCGCTGCTCCCATCCCTGAGAGTTTTTGTAGTAGTTGAAAGAAGTTCTATATACTGAAACATTAGCTCTGTTAGATTATTAACATTGCATCCATAGGCTCTGATAGAGGTGGGTCAGCAGTGGAAGCCGTTTAGGTTGTTTAAACATTTTTTTTTTTTACACCTCAGAATAGCAAACTGGCTTTCATGCATTTCTAATTAACATTTCAGTAGAGCAGTTTTTTCCAAGCATAATGTTTTTGCCAAATAAAATAGTTATCTTTTTTAAAAAATGTATCGATTTCGCTGTAGAGTGAGCAAGTCTGTATTGGTATTGTATTCTGGAATGAATTATACTGTTGAAAATTTCAGCTGAGCATTCATTTCTTCTGTTCATGGGTGCTATTTTCTGTGTACCACATACTAGTTAGTTAACAAAGCATTTTGCTTTCCCAACGTCATTTTTCCCCACCTAATACTGAATTCCTGATATTGATTGACTTTATAGAAAAGAATGGCCGGATAATATCCAGATAACCTATAATACATGGGCTCCACCACAGTCGGGCTCTGAATAAATACGGACCTGTCAGAGATTGATAAAATAAACTACAATGGATAGTGCTGTTTAAACAGTCCATTCAATACCATATATAAGCCAGCCTGCCTTCCATTGTGTCTGAAATTCTTATTTTTGTAGGTAAACAAATGCACATTCAGCACTGATTGAATAGCCCCTTGAACTATGCTCCACAGTTTGCATTTGGGTTAATCTTGTCGGTTTTAATATAGAGAGAAAAAAGCACAAAGCACCAGGGGTGGAATTGTTAGTGCTTTCACACCCACATTCCTCACGTTTTGTCAGGATGATAAACTGTAGGTAATGGACTGTCGTTCCCCAGGACAACTGAACCAGAGAGAGCACAGAGATGGAGCTAAAGCAATATCTCACAATATGCTCGGTAGCCTTCTTTCAGACCAGAAGAGAATTTATTTGGGAATCGTGTGTCTAGGGACTGCACATTTTAACCTCAGCAATTACAGCTTCTAGCCTCAGAAACGGGAGCTGGAGGTTACGACGATTTGTTAAGCCCTTGGTTCTAAATCTTTCACAAACCATGGCTGTTGACACTTGTCCAACCAATGCAAAGAAATGCAAATGATTTCAACATTCTTAAATGTTTCTGACTCCTAGGCTAAAAAAAAGTATGAGGACAGGTGAATCAGGCATTATTTCCAGGTCAGTTTAACACACACACACACACACACACACACACACACACACACACACACACTACAGATGGGTATGGATTCCTCATACGGAGTCAGCTGAAATAATAATGTGTATGTTGATTAATTATTATAAAACCTCTTATCTGTAAATTTACTGAGATAAGCCCTTTAATTGGTGGATCACCACAACACCACAATAATTACCTTCAAATTGACATTGCAAAAGCAACAGCTAAATCTTTGCTTCTTGGCCTTCCACTGAAATGCTTCAGGTCGCTCCCAGGAAGTTGAGTATGAACATCTACCTTAGAGCAACATTTCCCAGTGTGTTCTCCTAACAGAAAACTATCTGAGATCCCAGCATGACTGCAGTGATGCCTCATATGAATGGGAGTGGAGGGGAAGGAAATACTGTAGACCCTCATCAAGAAAGAAAAAAAAAAATTAAAGGAGGATATTTCTTTACAATTTTATGAAAACTTTATTTTTAAACTCTTGCATTGCAAATTAGACAAAAAAGAAGCGCTCTTCTAAGAAGAATAATGATTAAAATGGTACTCCTGTCTGCCTAATCTCTGCCTTCATTTGCTGCTGACATAAAGAGCCTGTTTTTCAGGTCACTTATCATACATCTACATAGATTTGCTTATGAGCTCACCCTTTGTGTAGAGGGGTAGATCCTTAAATAGGAGTGTTCAACTGTTTAAAATATTTTGATTAAAATATGCAGAACCCATAGAACCAGAAGCTTCTAGTTAGGAATTAGCTCTTTCAGGGAAGAGCTCCACACCCCCCAACCACTTTTTAGGGGAGAAATTAGAATGAGGCTGGGAGAGGAATATAAGAAAAGCAAAGAAGGAAGGATAGCGAATGGGACAGAGCTCCAAACAGCTTGGAAAAATTCCTGTGGCTTCATTGTCTCTCTAAAGCCAAATAATACAAAGACATGAGCAATTCAGCCCTTCTCCCATGATGGAAAATGTAAACCGTTGACATGGCTCCCCTGTTTAACTTGTTTAATTCTCATTTTAAATTCAGTACTATACTAGCCGTGTGAACTCTGAAGATTTCTTTAGTAATCCATTTTGTAGTTCCGAATCAAAAACAAAGTGAAAGGGTCTGACACAATTTGCTTTTATTTTTAGGCAAATCAACCCTGGTCATAGTTAATAAGGGGATTACAACTCAGACTAGGTCTTTACAGATGTAATGTAAATCAAGGGCAGAGTATAAAGAAACTGATCCCTTTTGATTGAAGTATGGTAAAAAGGCATAGAGAAACTAGCAGCAGTAATCTGATTGTATGGCAATAAAACCACCATTTTCTGTCTTTCAGATAAAAATAATGTGGTAAATCCATGCAGTTCATAAGATGTAAAGGCAGATAAAGGGTGAAGCCATGGCAACATATAGATTAGCTTGATGTTAGAAATGACACGTCTCTGAAAAGGGTGTAGAAGCGGAGGCCCTTGCTCCAGGCTGTTGGCTATTATGTGAGAACCACACAGACTTGGAAACTCGGATTAGAAAGTATGAAAGCCCTACTTGTGGCCTGGGATGGTTAAAGTAGGAAAGAAAAGCTGTTCAGTTCTTGCTCATTGGTGGCGGATAATATGGCAAAGGTAGATTTCATTGACTGCCTTTTTTAGAGATTGAGATTGGGGCTGATTAAAATTTCAGATCACTGCAGTTGTTAAGACCTGCAAGATTTTTCTTTTTAACTCCTGGCCTAACAGCGGCAGCCATTCTGTAGGATTAACTGCATTTGGCGGTCCCTGCCTTAATCTATTTGGGCTTCAGGCAGGGACATGCTGGGAAGGAACAGAGACTAGAGGGGATAGGTAGGGCTGGAGTTATCTGAAAAGAAAACAGAGACCTTTTGATTTCAGCCATCTCTCAGACCCCGAGCCATCTCGCACAGAGTGGGAGAAGAAAAGGTAAACGTTATTGGCCCCTTCCCTCTGCCAGAAAGCTCTTCTCTGAGTTTTTCCTTCCCACCCTGGAAAAAATATATATAATAAAATAAATAAAAGATGGAATTTAGTTTTTATTTCAATCAGTACTAATCCAATACGTCCAAACCAATGGGCTCTCTCTCTAGGTGATATTTTACTCATAAATGTGAGTCTTAACCTTTGAGTTAATGGGATAGGTGCCTTTCATGTAAATGAAATGCTCACAAAAGTGTTAGTGATGCCCAGTTTAAAGTTAAATACAACAACAAAATTGTCATGCGGTTGAATCTTACTGTCCCTTATACTGAACAACCTTGTAAATAAACTGTACTTTCGTCTTTGCCTTGCACACTTTCCATGTTAGTCATTAAACAAAATAAGCCATTGAAGCCATGATTGAGTTACATGCAGAGTGACATCCGCAATTGGGTCAAACCAAAAAAGGAAATATTTGCTTTATTGCCTCCTATTTGGCGTTGAAGAAAGGTTTTAGCGGTTCTTTAGGAGAGCCTAAACTCTGAAGGCATTGGCAATACTGAAAGCTACAAATACCCCTGGTGTCTTTTGTGATGGAGTGGCTGGCTCAAGGGGATTCGGTGCTGTTTCCTTAACAGAAACATGGGGACTAGTTCTGTGAGTGTCTGAAAATCTTCATTAGTCCTAAGTCTTCTATTTCAGACCCATTTCATTGATTATTCCTAGTTCTGAGACAGCTGACTTGACCATCTGTTTTAGACTGTAGATTTATTGCATTTATTGCCAGTTTTTCTGGTCTTTATTATGTGGCTGTCATAGATTAAAAATATTTTTTAAATGATTGCATAGACCTGCCCTACCTACTGCCTACTTCTTTACCTTCCTTTCTAACTTAATTCAATAATCTATATCAAAAGATCCATTGCACTTGTCTAGATTCATCAGATAGAAGGGACACCCCCTAATTTACAAGCTGGTCACATCCAAACACCTTGCATTCTACATTTGACAATGATTGCTAATAGCCCATTCAGCTAAAGTATTTGCTTGTTAACAGGGAAGAGAGCATGATAAATGTCCAGCAAGCTTGCAGCCTCCTTCAGCTTTTCAATTGCAAACTGGTGCATATTTATGGCAGGCAGATGACAAAAGAAGAAGCTGGATTGCCCTGGCCTCTAGCTTTCTATTAGGAACAGGGTTAAAGTGATTAAAGAAGTAAGGCTGGAAAGCCCTGCCACTTGCTTACTAACCATCATCCAACATTTAGGTTTGTTCTACCTGCTGTGAACATATTTCAGAAGTGTTAAAGGTTAGGATGGTTGAATCTAGCTAACCAGATTCAGAATGATCACCTGATCTAGAATAGGTGATCAATTATGAAATGTTTTTCGTGCTCACTGAATGCCAGGTAAACCTATTTCTGTTGCTCCTGCAGCAGATCAGCAGTGGCTCTGTGTTTTCCTTTTCATGTATAAATTCAAACATGCAATTCTAGCCCAAAGCATTTTGCGACAGGTGAGTGCATGCTTGCTGACTTCAAATAAAAAAACATAGTAGGAGAATGATCCATTAAAGAAAAACAAGTTGTTATTTCTGCTCTTGGTAACTCTAAACAGAATATACAGAAAATCGCTATAGTGAAGTATTAATAGTTTGCTGTTTTCTTTCTTTAAAGCATGGCTAGATAAACGTTCTGACTATTCCCAGTAGTGGGCAGGCATTCTGAATGCTGGGAATGAACCACTGGTGCTCTGCCTTGCTTTGAAAACTTTGCAAGTACTATAGACTCTTCATACTTTTTATATAAAATTATTAAACAGTCCAGTTCATTTTCTCCATTTAAGTTTGGTTGCATATAGTTTTGACTACAGTCCCGGTACCATTTGTCCAATACTTGCTAGTTAACTACCTATTGCATCCAAGGCATTACTGTTTTTCATGTATGGATTATTCCTGTATCACCCTAGGATAATTATGAATGCTACCCACATTTTTGAAACCAGTGTGTCAATGTGTTTGTGTTGTAGGAAAATGTCCTAGGCTTCCGTTTGCTTGGTAGGGGTGTGTTGCAGGGTGGGGAGGTGCAACTCCCTGCCTCCCGCCTACCCTACTTTAGCTCCCCAGTCTACACTCCCTGCAGGATACCTTACCCCTGTGCATATCAGAATCTCTGACCTAGAGAGCCAGAGTGTCTGAAATGTCTTCTTCTAACTTCTCTTCAGCCTCTCATGTTCCAGCCTAGGAACTTGAGGCCCAGTGTGGTTCCATCACCAGATGTAATGCTTCTGAATCTGGCCTGAAAACATTTGCCTAAATAGGAACTGCCCAATAAGTGAGTGGAGCTGGACCAATTATGTTCAAGTCCAGCTCAGAATGTATCGACCTGCAGAAGACACAAAAAAATGAGTTTTCATTTAAGTACAAGAACTATATTTGGGGTACATTTTGGATAAAAACAAGCACTCATCAGTCCCAAATCCCCCTGTACCTATGGAAAAATGGATCTTTTATTACAGTGGACAATTTATAAAGTTCACAGTTTCCCCTAGATGAGTGCCCTCTCTTTATGATGTAGTAGATCAAACATAATTTCTTCAAATGTTTTCTCTGTAATCCCACAGAACTTTGGTTAAATACCTAGGGCATAGAAAGATCATTATACACTGCAGTCATGATTCATATGCAAGTCTTAATCTTCTTCACCGCTACCCTCCCTGACCCTAAAAGGCAGGGACAAGAATTGTTTTATTTCATCATTATATAGTAGCTAGCATTGACATCCAGTATTAGTTTAATGAACAGACACAACCCAAATGTATTTTATGGTTGCCTACTTTATGTTAACGTATCACTTGCTTCAGGAGATCTACTTTTATAGACCAGCAGCTCTGGAATGCTAGGGCATCAGAATCATCTGGAGGGCTTGTTAAAACAGGACTTTGGCACCCCCCCCCCCCGCCCCCCCGCCAGATTTGCAGGTTCCTGAGGTCTAAGTGGGACTTGAAATTTACATTTCCAACTAGTTCTCAGTTAGTTGAGAACCATTGCCATAGATCAACTTTTTTTGGAAAACTACTCAGCATTAGGTCATCATCCTCTTAAAGGCTGTTTTGGAATCTGAAGAAATCTGGCCCTGCTTCACTGCTCTGTGCTCCCATTCTTGCCACTTTGGACGCCATAAGGGATCATTGATAGTGGATAATTCGTTGATCTATTCAACAAGCATTTATGGACTGTGAGGTCTTATTACTAGGCTCTGAGAATACAAAGAATAGTCTCTGCCCTCAAAAGATTTAAATCTTAAGAGGAGTAGAGGGAGTCGTGGTGGAAGCAAAAGCAGTTTGTGCTGTGATACATGGGAACTGTGTGCACTTGAAACACAGAGGAAGGAAATGGTGTTCATGCTGGAGGGGTGTCTAGAAAAGCAGCCCAGGGGGGTTCTCTAGAGAGACAGTAGGTATTTGTAAGCAAAGTCACAGTAGGTGTCTGAAATAAGCAACTCAAAGTAGTAACATTCTAGCTGAGGGTGCTGTGTGTCTATAAGGTGTACATCTGCAAACATCTACATTATTTTATCTAGCATAGCTCAAAGACAGAACCCACAAATGAAACAAATTGGCATTGTGGTGTAGCGAACCCAGTAATATTTTTCAGCTACCTTATTAATATGAGAATTAGCAGTACCTTACTTGAAAAGGCCTGTGTTGATCATGGAAAGATCAGGCAATTCGATTAAGCAGACAACTGGGCAAGTGCTATTTCAGCTTAGTTGAGAGTACATGCTTTGGAATCTGGCTGTATGAGCCAGGCCCAGTCCAGTTATTTTTTTAGCTGTGTAACTTTGGGAGCATTATCCTCTATGTCTCAGTTGTCCTGTCTCTAAAATGGGGACAATAATATAATAGTACTGAATAAAAGAGTTATAGAATTGTGGTGAGGATTTAAAGAGTTTATTTAGTTTTGTGCTTGGCACAATGGGCCAATTAATGTCAGCTATTGTTAATTAAAGTTAAATTGAATATCATTGTGTGCCTAGCTCTGGTTCAATTTGCCTTTGACATACCAGTGCAAAATAAATAAAAGTAAAATGATAATAAAAATTATAACATGGCACTTTCATCTTTTAAAGTCTCTGATGTTACATTGTAGTTGAACAGTTGTCAGACTTTTATGCATTCTTTAAGACTTTTCTACTATGTGAAGCACCTTTTTATTTCTCTTCTACCACCAAATCAGATACTCTCTTTTCTGCTTTCTACCTCTTATGTAGTGACATTTAAAACCCCGAACCCACTCTCACAACTTTTCCATCATGGATGAAGGCCTAGGCAGAATTCACTTGTGTGTTCTACTCGGGTATAGTAAGAGATTAGGTTGTTGAATGAAAACACAAATATAACCTGTAGGCATGGGCAATGTAGCATTTTTATGCATTAATATTAAGTGATATTTCTTATTTAGAAATCTACTTACATGGTAGACATGGTATATTTTATTTAGCAAAATTGTATATAGCACTTAACTATGTGCCAGCTGCTGTTCTACTGCTTGACAGATACTGATGCATTCAACCTTCATAGTAACCATCTGAGAGTGGCATTTTATGATCTCTGTAATACCAGTGGGGAAACTGAGGCACAGATTGGTTAATTGTCTTGCCCAAAGCCCTCTAGCTAATAAGTGGTACAGTCTGGATTTGAACCTGATTACTGGGGTTTCAGAATCCTTCCTAATTTCCTGCCTCTCTTACGCTGTTGAATGGAATAAGCAGAATTTGTGTACTAAATTAAGCATGTGTTTGCTTAAAGCAGCACACACAAGGTGGATAACAAGAAAGTTTTGGTTATAATTCCTTCCTTGTCTTACAGTCTTTCCTCTGATGGGCATGCCATTCTAAATGGATCCTTTAAATCTTTGCTATAACAAGGTTGTACCCAGTGGAGACTAGATAGTTATAAAAGTATATAATATTGCCCTGGCTGGTGTGGCTCAGTAGATTGAGCACCGGGCTATAAACTAAAGGGTCGTGGGTTTGATTCCCAGTTAGGGCACATGCCTGTGTTTCGGGCCACGCCCCCAGTAGGGGGTGAGTGAGAGGCAACTACACATTGATGTTTCTCTCCCTCCCTCCCTTCCCCCTCTTTAAAATAAATAAAATCTTTGTTAAAAAGTATATAGTATTGATGTACTTACTGGGTGTTATTCCTCTGGTTATTAACATCTTCATTTTTTAAATTTAAATATTCGATTGTTTCTTTGCTGGGAGAAAAAGTCAAATTTTCAAGGAGAGTTGCATTTGGTTAGTTGTGGAGCGTGTGTCAAGCTAAGGAGATAGTATGACATCTTTTTTAGAGTCTAGTCACAATTAAATGCCATTTTATTTTGGATTTGGGAGCTGTGCCAGCTTCCAGCTTGTCAGAGCTGAGAAGACTCAAATCAAGTCCAGGCCTATTTCTACAGCAAACTGGGATTCTGGCTGCTTGCCTATGGATTCATTCAGTATAGCCCATCTGGCTTTTGATGTTCTGCAAGTTTGGAGCAGTTTATTTCGGGAAGCCGGGCGACAAATATTGGTGGGCCTGGGGTTCTCTTGACTCCAGAGTGAGCCTCTCTGGATGACATTTCCCTGGATGGCATTTTCCCGAGACTCATCATCTGCTTGCTTATATCTGTAGACCAAGCAGCCAGCTGGAGGTCTCAGACCAGAACTTTATTCCTTTTAGAGGGCCCCAGGGTATCCTGTTACCTCCTCCTGTCCAATTTCCTTCATTTTAGTTCCGTGCAACTTAAGAGTATTTAACTTATGGGGTGCTTTTGTTTTTTGGTCAAGGTAACTCCAGGCTGCTTATGATGACTGAACAGGAAATATGTTGTGCACAAAGTTACAGTGTCACACCATTCACAGTTTTCTAAGATACACAGTTTTGGGGTGATCTGTACAGAAGTCAGTAACCCAACTGGCTTTATTCTTTTCACACATTATCAGTGCAGACCTAGCTGTTGTGCAGTCTGCTTTGTTTGTTTTCCCTCTACTCTCCGGGCTGTTGCCAGCTATGAAAAGTAGAAGAAAATGTTCCCTGTCATATGCCCACCACAGACCTAGCCCTGACCCTGCTCTGGAGCCTGGGAAGGAGGAAGCATCCAAGAGGCAGCCATTTAGGTGGTTGTAAAGCGATTACACACAGCCCTATAAATTGTGTGGCTAGACTTATTATGCTTGGCTGGTGAGAAGAGTCTTGTCTTACATCAAGAGAGAACTGAAAGAATTTGTCTCTTCTTAAACCTGACTTATTAAAGTATTTGTTCTTTCTTTACACACACCTATTGACCACCCATTTCTATGCAACATATTGAGAGGATAGGGCCCCGGGGTCCAGGGTGAACCTGACAGGCTCAGTCCTAAAGCCACACTTCAGCTTGAACAGCAGCATTGGACCCCCTTGGTGTGCACACCCTTTCTTTCAGAGCTGTTTGCCCCACCAAAGTTTTATTCACTCATTAAACATGGGTGAATTGTCTTTCTGAAAAAGCCAAAATGGAAAAAAAAATTATTTAAATGTGATGATGGGAATGAAAAGGATAAGAGGGGTCATAGAAAAGATACACTCAAATTCCAGGTTCTGACACTGCTGTGTGCTAAGATCTCAATTCCATTTCTTTGCATTGTTAAAATGCCAGCCCATTGCCTGTATGATTTACATGTGCCTTTCATCTCTGTGATTTTCCCACTCGGGTAGATGATCAAATAGATCTCCACACTTATATCTAAAACAACAGAGAACCCTCTGGAAATGCACTTTAAATTTATTCTGTATGAAAGCCATTTTTCCTTCTGTAGCCTCACCTATAAATAATGAGAGTTCCACCTTCCTTTATAGACTCTTGCTAAAAGCACGGTTTGGAACAAGACCATACAGGTGCAAATAAATTACAGTTGGGAAAGAAGCTTGCACCGTCTCTTGCTTCTGAGGGTTGTGAAATACTTGTTTCGATAATGCAGCCCGCGTGGTCAAGCCAGCACGACGAAGGCCGGCCTAGTGATTCACTCTCCTGTTCACTTTCCCACTGCACGTCATCGCATCCCGGACTTACTGCTCAAGTCCCTCGGCTTTGCGTCACTGAACTACAAAACTCATGCCATGGTTTTCTTTTTGTGTGAAAGCTTTAGGGTAAGGGTTGTTTTAGGTTAACTGGTTTCTGTGCATCTGTGACAAGAAAACAAAATCTGTGTATCACACACTCAAAGTTTGACTTATAGATGAAGACATCTTTTCAACCTCAGCTTGTTATAGGCTATCCTTCTGTGAAATACATGTTTTTATTCCAGTGAAAATCACTGTACAGATAAAAATTAATTAATTTCTTGTGTTATATTCACGAAAGAAAATTTAAACTGAAAATAATTACCTTTGAGCATTTAAAAATAAAATCTACTTTAGCCACCGGTGCTTTGAGCATTGTATCACAAGTAGACAAGATTAACATCAAAAGAACTCCGTTTTCATTCAGTTGTGCAGCATTGCAGTCTGCGAAATTTAATATTACTTTGACTTGTACGGTGATTGTGGAATGACAGGGAAATGGATTAAGTTTAAATCAGAGTATACACAACAGCACACACATACTGTTAAATGCACTTGCGGTCACTGGGCCAAGAATGAGGTCCTCTAGCTCTGTATTGCAGATTAGAATTTTATAAATAAAACTTTTCTTTAGACTAGTTTAATACTTTTTTCAAGTGTATGCATAGATGGAGAGGCACAAATACTGTAGCATCTCACTGTGAAGAGTTGCTAAACTGGTCTGTGTGCCTATAGGCTCACAGTGCATTTGAATTCCTGTGCTTCTCATCTTTCCTTTTCTTGAAAAGATTTTGCTTGTCATTGGTGTGAAGTTTGAAATGCACACCCCTCCTATTAGTTTTCAGACTTATAACACTTTAATAGTCCCAAATTGTAGAGCCTGCTTTTATGCCCTTTTTCTTTTCCTTGAATAAATCAGGTTCGTGTTGCAGATAATATTTGTTTCAGAAAATTGTGAAAGAAGGGGCACCTGTGAAAACAGGCAATTGTTCCAGCACACATACACATTCGAATTAAAGCAGAAAATGTCCATTACAGCCTCCAATTACTACATTATTTCTTGGAAGTTTAAAGCCACTGAGAAACATAGTGGTGCTGGTGCACTTGCTGGAAGTTTTAAAGTAATTACTTGTTAGTCCAAGCAGTGGGATCTGGTAACCTAATTCTGTATAAACCTGACACCCTATAGCTACATTCTATTATCTCTCTGGTTTCAGAGTAAGTTGGAACAGAAACTTGTTCTGATGTTAAAGTGCAAAAGGGGGCAGTAAAGTGCTATCACAAAAAAAGGAAAATTTTTTCCCCGAGTATTTCTCATGGCTGATATTGCCTATGTCGTTTTAGGGTCCTGCTTTTATTTATTAATTTTATTAAGAACTCTCCTTTTGGGGCCATATAGAAAATGTCTCATTAAGTGGTAGCAGCATTCTATCATTGAATGAAGGTAATGCAAGACTGAATATTCTACCTGCTTATGAAATGTGCTACTCAATTCACACTCGTGAATTTGTTGTTCTTCCGGAGCATTTATATTCCCAAGTGCATAGAGTATTTCTGAATAGAATCTTGGACTTCTGTGTTAATGCCATTCTAGCTACATACAGATGTGCAAGGCCCAAGTACATGTTGAAGTTATGGGTCAAGTGCTCGGGCTTATCTAGAACAACGTGCGTCTTTTGTCAGGAGGTAACTGGGAAGAGCAGTCAGTTACAGCAAAACAGCAGAGTGCTCTCCTCATTCAGAACAGCAGACTCACTCATTTTATGAACTGACTGCCCTTTTTCCCTGCAGTCTTTGACATTTAATTAAAATAAAAATCAAAGTATTTTATGGGAAAGTGCATGTTTTAAACTCAAAGTGTACTTAATACAGAACTTTGATTTGTGAATAAACCTATGTTATGATGTGATACGGTTTTTGGTGTGCCCACTGCTATGGTAAACCTGTTCCTAAAGTTCCTAAAGCTGCCATTGAGTCCCTAAAATGTTAGCCAGTACCCAGATTTGTGCAGCTCGATGATTAAGCATAAATTGTATCTATCCCATACTTTTTACATGTTTGAGTGAACCAGTTGTACATTGCATACTAGCTGTTACTACAGCTTTTGTGGATTCAAAGATTGATTAGTTAAATAGATTACAATTCAGAATATTAACTTTTATAAGTTAAGCTTTCTAAGGAATTGTGTCAAAAAAGTTAAAAAGTCTACAGCCTTTAAATATTTTAAATGTTTATTTTAAAAACTAGAATTATGAAAGATTGGTTAAGAATATGATACAGCTTATTCTTTGAAACTGTACAAAAATAATGTACCAATCTGATCACAAATCATGTACTGTTTATTGCAGAAAATTCTGAAAAACACTGAAAGCTAAAAATTAGAGTATACATCATATCCTCTAATGATGTAATTTTGAAATGAAAGGAAAAATAAAATAATTGTCCATGGAAAAGGTAATCTCGGTTTACTTAGGAATCTGATTTTGCCTGGCAATTTGCTCCAGAGGTAGACCATCCTATGTGGATCTCCTGCCACCTAGTTTGCCTATTGGCAGGGTTTGCATCAGTCCTGTTACATGAGTACCAGGGTTCTGTTTTCAGGTGGATAATGCCTTTCATAAATATGCAGAAATTCCAGATACTTAAATAGATTTTTATGTTCATAACAGTAAATAGAAATGGCTCTGGGTCTGAGTTGACACTTTTTGAGTTAGAAACACCATTGTCATATCTGGCTGAAGGGGCTTTGCCTGACCCAGAATTTGTTTAGACATAGAAACCGGTCATTCTTGTCAACATGTTTTTATCCTGATCTCTTGCATTTTGTGTCAGCTTGGTATTTATGCATTCAGTTACAACATACTGACTTGCCCTTGTTTATATGGTAGTTCGTGATACTCTTCAGTTATTTGCCTCCTTGTATTGGTTTTTTAGAAGATACAGGTCTTTGGTGTTTTATGTGTATTTTCACGGACCACTTACCATTCAGGAGCCACTCAGTGATGTAGCTGTTCTTCTAGGTTACCTCCATACTTTAGGCAACCTTAAGAAAAGTGAAAGAAGTCCTTGCATGGTTGCCCTGAGGTACATGTGTCATGGTCTCTGGCAATTCAGGAATGGGTAAGAGAGAAAAGAGAAGCAGGGGAAATGGGGGTCCATAGAGGGTTGGAAATGTGGTTGTGGTTCCACCACACAGCTGTCCCTAAACATCTCAGCTCCTGGCTTCCCAGGAATCCCCATTTCATCGGGCCAGGTTCAGAATGACTTCTGAGTCAGTCTGGCAATCATGGCCTCCATCTGATTTATCCCGGGAGACTTGATAATGCAGTACTGGGCAATAGAAGAATCCAGAATTGACATCACAACATGTGATGTTCTGCTCTATCGAAGAAAATTGGGTGTCATGATCCATCAACTCTTAGTGGCTGGTTTATGCTTTAAAAGCATTATGCTAAGTTTTTTAAACAAGCATGGGTTCCTAGTGTGGATTAAAACATTAAAGAATACCATATTGCATGATGGCTATATTATAAAAATAGTTTCTACAGTGATGAATATGAAGTTGAAATGTGTAATTTAGATAATTAGAGATCTAATTTAGATTATTAAATATTAATGTCTAATTTAGGTTATTAGATTGATTCAAAGTATTCCCCGTGGAAGTATTGCAGTCAGGTTTTCAGAGTAACTTTTAAAAACTTGGATTAAGTTCAATAGGTAATCAGAAGATAAAAACATATCTTATATCAAATCATTTCATTTCAGGCAGGTTAACTTTGGAACCCTTCTTCAGGTTTCCATTTTATTCCACAGTATGCTGGCTCTATATTTGATTCAAAGTCATCACACACATTGTCCTGCTTGGGAATGATTCATTGGGAAAAACCACAGACGTCACCCATGTCTGCTCAGTCCGCCCCACTCTCGTAGCATTCCAAGGAAGCCCTCCAGTCCAGTAAGAAACACGAAGCCACAGCACCAATGTTGAGGAGGCAGTCCTGAGCCCTGGGTTCTCCCAATGGGGAGGAAAATTCAGCTTCCCCTTCTCAGAAAAACAGCAAGGTGTCTGCTTTGACCTTGAGTAGCTTGGCTCAGAGAAGAAACTGGCCTCGCAATGTTCTCTCTCCTATGGAGGGTGTGAAGCACTGTTGGTCTTCTTTGTTTTTTGTTTTTGAATTTAAACCAGCAGACTTTATTAAATGACACCTCTAACCACTTTTTGTTTGGGATGTAGTTTAGTAAAAGCAACCTCACCTGTGTGGTAAGAGTTGAAACTATGGGACTTTCCCTCTATGCTTCTTTTGGTTCCAAGATGGACATTTTTTCATCATACAGAAGGAAATCTGTATTTGCATCCACTATGGATAGTCAGTTTAGTCATTTAAAATTAGCCAGTTGTCATCACCATAGTTACTCTTTTTTTTTTGACACTTTCTAGGTCAACATAGGATAAGTATGTTATTACATATTACAAAATATTTGGGGCATAGATGTACTATATTGTCAGAAGTATTAAATCTCTAAGCAATCTTGAGATAACAAAATCTAAATAAAATGGCCTAGCTTCAAAAATAGAGCTCTATGTTTACTGACTTGATTTTGACATTATCAGATATGTCATTTTCCATTCAAATATGGTATTATTAAGAAATTCACCCCATTTTCTTTTCAGTTACATTCAGTGATTCTCATAAATTGTCTAGAGTCCATCTGTAATATTACATTTCAAACACAAATTCCACGTAGTTGGGCAGTTCCTTTTGGTTCTTGGCCTCCTTGGGAGAAAGGCAGATACCAGACTGCTGCAGCCTTTGTGAGCCATGGTATCAGGTTCTCTCACCTCAGAAACAGCCTCAGTTTTGGGCACAACCTAGATGATTGGCATGGAGCTAGACTGTATGTGATGCTCACAAGCTTGTATATATATTGATTTTTTTTCATTTTCCATAACTTTATGGCTTAGCTATAAAAAGTTCAACTTAGAAAAAATGCATTTCAGAAACTATATTTATGCTTTAATGTAATGCAGTGAGAACTGAAAAGTGTGCAGAAAAGGGCTACTTTTCCTATTGTGCCTCATGTTTGGCACACATGTATCCTCATCTGTTTTGTGTGTTAAGTATGCATACAAGGATTAAATGAAGATAATGAGATGTAAGGTGCTTTGATGAGTGTGCGGCAAAGAGTGAGTGCTCGAAAGCAGCCGTGTTTTTGTTATTAGTGGTTCTGGAGGTGGTTAATTGCCTTGTATTTTTAATACAAAGGGATTGTAGAAGACCTCTGATACTCATAAATCCTCTCAGAGAGAACAGGTCTGAAATCCTATCTGCACGGCTCCTTGTTCTCCAGAAACACCATCATGCCTAGGATGGTGCCTTCTGGAAATCTCATCTCTGCTGTCAGCACAGCCCTGTCCCAATTCTAGGTGGTCCTATCTTGAGAATTCCTTCCATGCCTATAATTGCAAATAGTTTGTGGCACCTAATTTGACTTAATTTTATTTGTGTATATTTTGGTTTCCATTTGTTCTTTCATATTTTTTCAACTAATACATTACTTATTGAGCATTTACCATATGTCAGTCCCTTGGGCATTCAGTATTGAATCAGACACATGTGGGACCTGCTTGCCCTTAGGGAGCTAGATTGTAAATTCCTGATGATTAGGATCTTCTACTTTTTTTATCACTCAGGCTTTGTCATGAAATAAGTTGCTTTAGTTGTTATACTCACATTACTCTTGTTTGTTCTCATGTTGCCTTAGAAACTGTGAGGTTCCTGGAAGGGAAGAAAGTGGATTTAGGGGCTCCATTGCACATAGTGGTGACATGTGCAAGAAATCTGTGATTCATTCAGGCTCAGTGCTCAGCCACACCCTTTGTCTGCTGAGAAACTATAATTTTATCAATTATAGTCTCTGGTATGCTAACCAGTTTATATATATCTATACATGCTTAAAAAGTAAGCCTGTAAAGCATTCAAGTATTGGGTCTTTTTGTATGGACTTAAATAAAGAAGCAATAATTTTTTATATAGTAAATGGGATTGTTTTTTCAGTTTCTCTCTCTTTTTTAAAGATATTTATTTTTAGAGAGAGGGGAAGAGAGGGTGAGAAATATTGATGCGTGAGAGATACATCAATTGGTTGCCTCTTACATGACCCCCTACCTGGGGACCTGACCTGCAACCCAGGCATGTGCCCTGACTGGGAATCAAACTTGCGACCTTTCAGTTCTCTGGCTGGCACTCAATCCACTGAGCCACACCAGCCAGGGCAGAAGCAATAATTTTTTTAAGGAACTCTTGAAACGATTACTTTTTCAGGGAAAAGGATAAAATTCTTGTTTTACTTTTTGCCACAGTATATTCTGCAAAGTGAACCAACTCTTTTCAAAGCATTGGAAATAGTGAGTTTTACTGAGATTTACTTTCCATGAGCATATTAAATAACCTTACTGAAATTTGAGGTTCCTCCCATTCCCTTCCATTTTGATAAGCCATCTCATGGGTTACCCTCCCCATACATCACTCCCTCATCACTACTGTTACCACTTTTCATGTGATTTGTGCCTTTTGAAAATATAGTCTAGAACGTGGAGATTTTTGTAGCATACCAGCCCACGTTGTGATAAATTCTTGGCCTCACCCATCGGCACTGGCAAAAGCTGTAACTCAGAGTCGGTGAGTGGAGAGAGAGTCCTGAGGAGTTACTTACGTGGGTGGGAGGAAACCTCTGATGAGTCTTCGGTTAAACAGGAATAAAATTTATCTCATAAAAGAGCAGGATCTTGGGAGCATTTTAAATGGAGAAAGAGCTTAGTGAGCCAAACTTTAGACATAGGGTATGATGTGGGAGAGTTCTAAGATATGCAGAGATGATATACAGCTTGTATGTGCGGTGGGGTAGGGGTGGGAGTGGATCTGATGCATTTTTTTAAAAATAATTGACTGGAGGAACAAGAAACTGTGTCCTTTTGGCTGCTAAGGATCCTGATATCTAAAGCATGGGCAAGGCCCTGCGGTCCATGTAAAAGTGAATGAATGTAAAAATCAGAACTTTGAGAGGAGGCAGGTACAGGCATCCAGGTTGCAGACCTTGGTTATAATTTAGGAATACTTCTAACAACAACTTACATGTGGAGATCGCTCTGTGCCAGTTACGACAAGAAGAGATTTAGGGTAGGAAATATTTGGACTGGAGTGAGAACCCAAGCAGGAATTGGCTTCTGGTTCTTGGATGCAGTGAAGATTTTCTAAGAAGGTTAAGGAATAAAACTGCAAAAACAGGATGTGTCAGGCAGATGAGTGAGATAATGCTCACCGTATGTCATTTGTACTGACTGCTGGGCATCCTGCTCCCACTGCTTAACAACAGAGACACATCAGAATCACGGTGGGGGGGGGGCAGGGTAATGGCTTTTTAAAAAGCCTCATCCATAGACATCCTGATTCAGTCCTCCAGTACCTCCACTGGAACCCAGAGTCTTTGTTTTATTCACAAAGAAGATGGAATTGGTTGGAGAGGCTACCTGGCACTCAGGAGGTGGAGGGAAGACCCAGGGAGTCCTGCTGCTTCCAGGAGTTGAATTTTCAAAGTTTCTCCCCAGAAAACTGTAGATATGGTCAAGAGAGTCAAAGAGAGATTCTTACGACTCTTACTAAGTGGTGGTCCTCATTTGTTAAAAGTTGTAGAGAAATTCAAGTATGCATGTATGTTTATATGAAATTCATTATTATAAAAAAAAGTCATTTTGAAATTTTGTTAGGTGATTTTTGTCCTTTCTTCCTTCCTCCTTCCCTCCCTCCTCCCCTCTCTCCCTCCTGTCCTTCCTTTCATTCTTTCTTTTTGTTAATGAATAAATGTCATATGTCCTGGCTTTAAAAGCTCAGTAAAAAAAGGGGGGTTGGGTACTTACTCTCCAAGGAAGTTGACAAACCACTGTCTGAAACATGTATTTTTCCTGCTGTGAAGAGTAATCTGTAATGTAATTTCTGTTATGTTCTGTGATGCTTCATAACCAACCTCATGCCATTTTCAGAAAATTAATACCATTCATTAGCATAAATCATAACCTGTTTCCTCGGTACGTATTTGAAATCCGGGGTGCCTCATCATCCTGGCTTTCTCTCGGTGAATTACAACCCAGTAATTGTCATGGCTGGTGGGCTTCCCTATTAAATAAAGGGTTGGATTGGAAGGATTCAGGCATGATGCTTTGTTCTCGGGCTTTAATATTTTAATGAGCTTGAAGGCTTGGCTGCTTACAGAGGAAAGAGCTGGGATTTCTAAGTGTTAGCATTTGTAGAAGGATGTTCATTAGAAAGCTCTTGTTTCAGTTTCTCAGAGAAACTCCCCATTAAGAAAGATCTTTCAGTAGCATGGCTAGCAAGGAGCAGGAAGGGGAGGGGGAAAGCTTTTAGCTGTAAGCATTATGGGGATATTGTATCAGTTGTCATAGTTCTGAAGATTTGCTTCTAAGAATTAATTGGAGCAAATACATCTCAAGGGAAGGGGGAAAGGGTTGGTGGAGCAAGGACAGTAGTTGCTGTCCTTGCCAGTCAGGGACTCTTCATCTTGCAGCTGAATCAATACTACAACTAATTATTTCTAGTTATCTTTTATGGGTTTGTAAGACATTTCTTTTGTTCGGTGTAATAAAAAACCCATTGTTTGATCAGTGACTGACTAATTATGATAAGTAATTTGAAACATTCTTGATGAAACTTGTCTGTTAATTAACATCAACAGCCCATGGAAACTAACAAGACAACAAAGTATTAGTGCACCCACTGTTCCCTGGCATTAATGCCATCTTTCTGTGGCATGCCCAATAAACGAAAGCTGCCAGTGGTTAAGAAATAACAAACAGGTGGGAAGGTCTGACTCACCAGGAGGCACAGTTGTTATAAAGTTACACAAAGGAACACTGAACTGTTATAAGCGAAGGGGATAGTAAAGAAATGTCAGCAGGTTGACTGGTCTTACTGCATAGGGTAAGGAGAGCGGTTCTTTCTTCCTTCTTTTCTGTAACGTTTAATTCCTAAAAGCATTCATCCCGTGCTGGTCTGAACTAAGATACTTTGGTAGATAAAAGTGTGGATTTATCAAATTGTAGTTTGGAATTATTGACATCATCTGGCTATATTGTGATTATTAATACTGTCAACTTTTATCAACTCAGCGTTTTGTTTTGTTTCGTTTTTTAATGCTTTTAGATTTCTACCTGGACAAGGACTGGTACTATACCCACAGATAGGAGACAAATTGGATATTATTTGCCCGAAAGTGGACTCTAAAACTGTTGGCCAGTATGAATATTATAAAGTTTATATGGTTGATAAAGACCAAGCAGACAAATGCACTATTAAGAAGGAAAACACGCCTCTCCTCAACTGTGCCAGACCAGACCAAGATGTAAAATTCACTATCAAGTTTCAAGAGTTCAGCCCTAACCTCTGGGGTCTAGAATTTCAGAAGAACAAAGATTATTACATTATATGTAAGTATAATTCTATTTATTTACTTTACAGAAATTAGGATAAGCTAAATAGGTTTGTATCAATTTTGGTTTCCTTAAAATTATTATTGTGGCAAACATTTGGTGTATCTTTGAAAATTGTCTATTTTTTTTTAAGAAACCTTAATTGAATATGGGACCCTGTACTAATACTACTCATTAAATATAGATACCTAAAGAGAAAAAAAAATCCTAGAGTTCTTATAGTATTGAAATAAATGTGTGTGTGCGTATGTACACACACACAATCAGCATCTCTACTGACAAAACCATTTTTAAGAACCATTGGTGAAATTGAATGGGTAAATCTTGTACTGTGACTTTTCTCTTCATCCATTCATCCATCTGTCATTCACTCATTCATTTAGTATTTACTCTATGCCAGAAACTGTGCCTAAGCACTAGGGATTTGATGGTAACAAGATGGTATAATGTACCCTTTCCTCATGAAAGGATCAGTGAGGTGGAGCTCATAGGTTTGGAGGATGGGCATCACATGCAAACCACAATTTTACATGGGCACAGTCAAATTTGAAGAACATGACAAAACTTGGTGTTGCTCAGCCAATTACTTTTTAAAAGCTCTATCAATAATTTGATATACTGCTTCAGGAACAGATACTGTGTATCCTTTTAGTTATATCTGAACTGCTGTCCACGTATGAGGCTGTATAGTCATATGATGTACCCCCTGGAGGGCATGCCAACTAAGTGCAAATCACATGCTAGCACAAAGCCAGGGTTGGTCCAGGGCCAGGGTTTTGTCACTGCAGTCTCAGTGACTGAGACTGCTGTTCACATCACTGAGGCAAAGAAGTAATTTTTTCTTCATTTCTTTGGTTTAAAATTTTGCTCATTGCTGGGTTGGAGTCTCCACTTAACCTGTTACCATAGACTTCAGTTCCTTAGGGAACAGTCAGTTGACTGTGGTCCATGGCTGCACCCACCCATCTCTTGGTGACCAGGTTAAAACTCTGCTTTCTCACCCTACTAACTGCTCTTTTTTTTTAAGCTCAGAATCAATAATTCACTGAATAGTGATTTAGTGCTCGATAGCGTACTATTTTTACTACATTAGTAATTGAAACAAAAGTGGTCACAGCCATCTGATTATCTTGTTCTTTGCTGCTAACCTGAAATGCCACAGAGATTGAGAATCTATTTTTAAGTCAGTTTGATGCACAGAGAGTGGCTGAGCAAGAATAAGTAACAAAGAAAAAGGGAGAGTGTTAAATTATATAGTTAAAGAAATAATTATTATAAAATAAAAATAAAAGCATTCTGAGGGGTGAAACAAGTAGATGGAGTAGCAAAGTATACAAAATAATAGAGAAATCTTTAAAAATACATAATAACATAATAATTTTATGCATAATATAAAATAATAATAAATCTTTAAAAATACATAATAGTTATTAGGCAAAATAAATGGAAACCTTAAACTTTTGGAAGCCTGGCAGTTTTTTTCAAAACACATTTTAAGTAAGACTGTTTACCAGGAACACTAATATTTAGCATACCATTTATTGGGAATTGAAAGTGACCTTAGTAAGAAGGTTAATTCCCCCGAAGGATGGAAGATACAAAGAACATGGAGTGGGATACCTGAAAAGCAGATGTCCCAGAGTATCAGATGTTCCTGTGGTGTTAAATGTATGTCACTAGCACTGTACCTGCACCCCAAGTCCACCGATTGGCTCTTCCTTGCTGATCAGCCAACAGACCCAGATTCTCCTCTACATACTTTAGTTTATGACTTCATAAGGACAGCTTTGTAAATTCTATAAGTTCCCACTGAATGCAAGTGGGATTTCAGCAAACATTATGGGTTTAGCCTTCAGTCTGAAGTAATATGCAGGAAATGCAAATAAACACATTCTTTAGCAACATCTTTTTGTTTAATGTAGTGAGCATTTAATAATGAATGACTTATTATCAACACATGATAGGTTTGTATTTAGAAGCATGGTTTAATTTGTAATTCATTATGATGGTAATCTACACAATAATAATATCTCTTATTTTTCTTTTCCTGAAAACTCATACTAGGTTCATTAGCCAGGTAGCTGGGCTCTGCTGGCCTACAGAACTCTCCTTAGAGTTATGATTTACAGTGCAAAGGCATGTGGTAGCCTGGGATAAAAGAATTGTTGTTAAAATAGAGTTGAGGGTTTCAAGTTTGAAACAATCTGAGACTCTTTGAATTTTGCTGGTTGGGTGATTGTCACAGGGTTGGGTAAAGGGCCCAAAGCACAGAAGTGTGCCCGGAAGTCCATGCAGACTCTCCTCAGTGACTTTAAAGACTTCTGCCAGGTCACAGACACAGGAAGATGTTTCAGAAGTTGGGAAAATGCAGAAGCCAATTTCTCACCCGGCCTACAGGAAAGCTCATTGATATACAGCTTTCCCTGGAAAGGAAATGAATGGTTGAAAACAGTTTAAAAAGTTAATGTTGACTTTCTTTGCTTCTTCAAGAATCCCAAGGCACCAAAACAAGAGATTTTAAGAAGTGATTACTTTCCATGTCGAACAATCTTTCTGTCCCTCACCCTCCTTCCCCTCTCCACCACCACATAATCACATTCTACTTAAAATAGTAGTATACTGGGTAACATGATGAAAAATACTAAAATTTACAAGTATATTTTTAATACTTCAAATCAATTCATTTTGAGACAGTTAATAATACTGGTGTTTTGAGTTGCTACTATGTACACACACATACACACACACACACTACATGGGCTTAATACCAAATCTTAATGTCTGTTTAGTAAGCACCTTCATAATGAAGAGTATCAGTATGAAAATCATCATTATTGTGTGCTGGTTTCTTCCCATGGGGAGAAAGAAGAAAATTGATACTTTGAAGTAGTGCTCCATTTCCTTGGAGGGGAACAGCCCAAATTACTAATGCACTGGATTGGTGTGGGGTAATTCCCTAGATGAGCTGATTCCAGGAGCACTGGGTACAGAGATTTGGGTTCTAGCCCTGCTCTCTGAGCTTAACAAGAAAGTCACTTTATTTCTTTGAATTTTAATTTCTTCTCAAGAAACTATTGTTGTTGTTCTGGCTAATGATGGCAGCCTCCAGTTCCCAACCATTTTATGATTGGATAGGATCTCTTGTTAGTGTGGCTGCTGTAAATTCTTTAAAGAAATTTAATTTGCAGTGTTAACAGATTTAAAACAGGCATCATACTTTTGAGTTTCAGAAGTAAACATAAATTTTTTAATTGGAAGTATATTTTTAAATCTACTGAGTATCTCATGATATGACAAAATGCTGTGAATCCTCATTAATTCTTATAGATGATTAATTGCTTTGACATGTGGCAAAATTTTATATATACAATTTTCTTAATGTTCAGAATTGACTTTTTCAAGTGACCTATTTCAGTAATTAGTGATGGGCCAAACTTACATAATGAAATCTAATCTTAAATGATCCAAAGGTGAGAATGTTAAGATCATTTAGTGTGAAAAAGCCCTATTTTATGTTACGTGCAAAATCTTAATTACCTTAAAAATATAATAAGCATTTTACATAATCTATAGCTATTTTTATTATGTCCTTAACGTTTAAAAAGAGTTTATGGGATAACTGTTCTAAACTTGCTTGTTGTCAAGGGAAGTTCTGTCTTTGTACACACTTCAGTTCCTATTAGGAAAGCATTCCTCACTATGTTCTCAGGCTTCATCCGTATTTGTGCCATGAAGTTTTCTGTAGACACTTTCTGTGCTTGGTTTACGACTTCTTTTTAGAGGCCATAGAGTTGAATGAGTCAACAATTTTGGTGTATTGGCCCTTTGCACCATCCAACCTTATGAAGGTTCTGTGGGGTGGTAACCAACCTTAGCATAAAATCTTGCAGAATAGCTGCAAAGAGGTTTTCATCACACTGTAAAAACTGAGTCAGAGATGAAATGAGAATGAGTGCCAGTGTGTTGATGCTTTTTCAGGGAGCAGTGGCCTTGACCCAGTTGCTAGACAAAGAACCCACATGCTCAGAGCCCCTCCCAGTTTAGCTTAAACGTGGCTTTTATGTTATTTTACTTCAAATCCATAGCCAGGACATGGATTTGTGGAGAACAGCCGAAAGGGCCACATTTCTAATGATTGTTTCTATTGAAAGTTCTTCTATAAGGTACACCCTGCTATGTTCACAGCCATCCTTCCAAAGCCTCTCCTCACTGCCCATGCCTTGGGAAACTCTTCCTTGAGAAATACTGAATGAGTTAGGGGAGTCATCATTCTTAGCCCTTCACTGGTTTCGTTCTCCAAAGCAATTTTTTTTTTAAATCAGAGCACATAAAATTGGAAGGCTCCACAGTCAGCTTTGCTATTTTTAGGCATAGACTCCACTGCTGAGCAAAATTGCAAAATAAATTAAAACACTTGACACAAATATAATGAAACACTATTTTTAAAAATATCAAAACAGAAGAAGAGATTTCATTCCTGTATTTTGGTGAATTGGCTATATATTTGTTTGTTTTTCTTTTGTTTTTTCTTCTTTTTTTGTTTTTGATTTACGTGTTATCTGGGAAATAGTATGGAAAGTGGCACTAAAATTTTCTGAATGTACTGTATTTTTCCTAGTAAAATAGTTATGGGAGCTTTCAAATGTCCTGTTACATTTAGATTTCTTTTAAAATATATAAGAATGTGTGGCCTCTGTGAAGTGATTATATGCTTTACTTTATGAATTATTTATATGATAAATGTAGCAAAAGCTACATTTCCATCAAATTTAATGGTATGGTTACATCAATCTGTTACTGATGTCCTCTGACTTTGGGGTAAGGATTTATATTTGATACCTTGCATGTAATTTCTGAATTCAAGCCTTTGTACACATTTTTATTTTCAAACTACAGCTGTTATCTTTGTGATAGAATGTTCATTAGAGTCGTGGTGTTTGGGGAATACACACACACACACACACACACACACCGCTTAAAACTACAGATTAGCATAGTAGTTGAGAGTCTGGAGGTGGACAGACCTGGGTTTTTGAATGCCCCTTTACAAGTAACTTAACCAATCTCTGCCTCAACTCTTTGTTTGTAACTTGAGGATGATGACAGTGCCTGCCTTCTTGGGATGATGTGTGTTTAAATGCGGAAATATGTATAAAGTGCTTACCTCTGTGGCTCCAAATGAGGACAACTATGAGTCTCTTTGGAGTGGGCGAGGATGATTGAGATGGAAGACAAGACACACCTGTGCTTGCCTTCCAGCTACAGGTGGGGAAGATAAGTTCAGAAAGTATCATTTAGCCCCAAACCGTGTGGCTCAGTTGGCTGGGCATCATCCTGCAAGGCAGAGTTACCCGTCAATTCCCAGTCAAGGCACATGCCTGATTAAGGGATGTGTACAGGAGGCAACTGGTCAGTGTTTCTCTCTCACATAGATGTTTTTCTCCCTCACTTTCTCCCTCCCTTTCCCTGTCTCTAAAAATAAATAATAAAATCTTTAAAGGAAAGTATCATTTATTTGAAAACTATCCATAAAATGAAACTCTAGAAATTTACAAGTTTCAGTAATGCTGAATAACTTAATTATAAGATCTTCCCTCTTTGTCTTCTTGGAGTGTTATAAAAGTTCTTTTTGTCCTTGGGCTTCCCTTACCAGGAAACATGCATTTATGTACCTTTTGGTTGGTGGAATTGCCCAAGCACGCTAGCATGTCATGTCCTCTGTGGACCAGTAGGAGACTTCCAAATGCATTTTCCCCACTTGCCATTTAACCAATTTTGCCAGCCTTTTTCTCAGTACCCTAATACACAAATAAAATACTATGTTTCTACTGATAATTTTAGCAGCATCCTAATGTAATATAAATTTTCTTCTAGAGGAGAACAATGTGTCATAGTTGCCTTGTCACCAAGACTAGCTGGGAAAGCACGCCATTTCATTAATCTGATAATTAGATGTGTCATTCCTAATTTTTTTTAACGTAATGTGAAATCCTTTTCTGACTGTATTGTAGGCTCTCCCAGAGTATTATAAGTAAGACTCCTTGTTGAATTAAAGATGAATAGAGCTTCAGTTCTCTGCATTTAAGGAGTAAAGCCTTGGCTTCTGCTTAACTGGAGGTTGTGTTGAGAAACTTCTGGCTCCCGCGCCTGTTGGAGTCATGGCCACTGAGATACTTACTTTAGATCACTCGGGGTTTAGGATCAGAAGGCTATTGTAGAGTGAGATTGTTCATGTTTCATGGTGTCACATGGGCAGTAGTGATAGCTTTCATTTAGAGGTAGACAGAGTCCTGTAGGCACTATTCCTAATTTCCAAAATAACCAATGAAAAAATAAGATGACTGATTTTCAAAGTGATGGGAGAAACCAGTACCTCATATGCAAAATAAGAGCAAAACAAGAATAGGTGAGAAATGAAGGAGGTTACATTACGTTAAAAAAA
>VMDR010009161.1:0-34239 GCA_007922815.1 Macrotus californicus
TAGTACAAGAAACTTCACAATCCACTTTTGATACATTCTATCAGTCACAGCACCTTCTCCAAACACTGCACAAATCTTTTTTAGTGTTTCGGTTGTGTTTTTACCTTTCTTGAAATAATAAAGCATAATATGCCAAAAATGTTGTGTATTTTCTTCCAACTTCAATATTAAAATGGCTACACCAAATTCACCAATTTTGATAAGTTCTTTTAAGTGCATGCTGATAGGACATCTGTCACAATACAACCTAATAAAACTGTTTCACATGAAGGTAAAGACAACTAAGCACCACTAGAGCCGTCGTACAGAAAAAAACTGAACAAACTTTTTGGCCAGCCAGTATTTGGGCCTGATTTCTGTTGGCCCATTCGTCAGTAGAATCTTCCCTCCGGCTTACTGACTGAGAGGCTCAGCCCCCACCACGTCTTGCACAGGTTGTGCAAGTGCTGGCAGAACAAACCAAAACAAAATAAGCAAAAAAATCCAACAATAGCAAAATCAACAATAAAAGCTCAAAGAATAATAAAAGTCAAAAGCGAAATAAAATAGTATAGAGAAAGGGGGGGAAAGAAAAAGAAGAAAGTGTAAGAGAAAACCGAAGGAAATAAAAGGGATTGTGAAAGGAGAAAAGTAAGAGAACTAATACAAGTGATGAATAGAGAGGAAAGTGGGAAAAAAGGAACAAAGAAAGAATAACAAAAATAAGAAAAGGGAAGAAGGGGGAAATGGAGTAAGCAAAGGTAAGAGTAAAATAAGTGTTGTGAAAGAAAAACAGAACAAAAATAGAAAAAGAAAAAATATAAAAAATAAAAATATGAAAAAGACAAATAATGAAAGATAACAGAAGTCATAGCAGCAGAGTTTAGTGCTTGCCTGCTGGGTTCTCCCTTTGGATGCAGCTCTGATGCTGGTGCAAGCCAGTGTCAGGTGCTGTCCACGGCTGTCCCTCAGCAGCCTGTTGGAAGCTACAAGCGACCCACAGTTTGTAGCTGCTTTCTCCAGGCTTAGCTGTACACAGAATGGGCCAAGCTGCACTGCAGAGCTGGCTTTTATCAGCACGGAGTCCACGGGTGGGTCAGCAAACATCCCAGGCACCACAGGGTTTGCCTCCATCTGGCTCTACCTGCTGACCTGCTGTCAGTCTTAGACTAGTTGCTGACCTGTTTCTGAGAAGCCTTCTGGTGGAATCAGGGGGATGGGAGTCCTGGATCATCCATGGGAGGTACCTTTTCAGACTTCCGGGAAGGTGGTGTGTGGTTCCCACACACCTGAGCCACTCATCTGAGTCTGTCTGGGATTATTTCTTTGCACTCTGCAGGGCGGAGCCCCACGTAAGCTAATAGGCCTCCAGAGCCCAGATTTAGGGTCTGCCAGAAACCAGGAGGGTGTTTCTATTGCTCTCCTTTAATGAGGAAGCTCCAGTTTGGTTCCCAGGAAAGTATATGGAATAGCTGCCCACTAAAGCTAGTCTCCAATACCCCAAATCTGTGTGTGTGCTGTCTCCTCAGCAGGGGTTTCAGATACAGGATAGGAGAAAAGAAAGAAGAAAAGAAAAAACCCCAACAAGACAAAAAAAAGATGCACCATGGGGCCAGCATAATTCTAGAGGATGGGATGAGCGGTATCCCACAGGGTGAGGTAGCTGACTTTTCCCTAGGAAGAGCTTGCCCTTTTCAGGAAAGACGGCTGCCAGTGTCAAGGTACATCTTGGCACAGATATCCCCACAGCTGCTCCCCAACATCTACCCCCAGTTCCACTCCAGACCCTTCTTGTGCAGCTCCAGTCTGCATAGCTTTCCCTTCACCTGACCCCAAGGTGAATGGTTGTGAACACAAAACCTGTGCTTCAGCCCCTTTAAGAAAAACAAAATAGTGGCTTTGTCTCCAGCAGGCTGTCTCTCCCAGCAGACAGACCTGCCCCCCCCCATCACCCCGGCCCCTGCACTGCACCCTTCTCTGCTGGACACTCTGTGAGCACTGATCCTGGCCCTAGAGCTGCCCCATGCTGAGGAGCCCAGTCTGGGGTGCAGACTTCTCCCATCTTGGGGAAAGCTCCCACAGTCGTTCTCTAAGCTTGGCCGGCCACCCATGGGAATGGGGCCGGCCCCTTTCATGTCCCTGCCCTTCTTACCGGTCTCTAGTTGCTTTCTGGCTGTTCTTGGTTAAAAGTTTGTTTTTCAGGAAGTCTTCGGTTATTTATTTCAGGTGGCTGTCCTCTTGTGTTACTTCCAGTTTTGTGCTGGGAAGCAGTGCAAGAAAGATCTACTCTGCAACCTTCCTGCGACCCTCTCTGTGCCCTTTTTTCTTTCTGCTGCTGTGATTGTGTTGTTTTTCTGCCTTGTCTCCAAATTGCTGATTCGATCCTGTGCTTCATCCGACCTACTGTTTATTCCTTCTGGTGTATTCTTGGTGTTAGGTCTTGTATTCATTCCCAGTGCCAAGGTCATGGCCTGGAACATAGAAGATACTCAGTTGTTTGTTGAATAAATAAGAGACATGGATTTTAGCCAAAACATTAAAAAAAAAAGATATTGTATTCTACATATCTGAGTGGTCCTTTTTTATGGCTTCTGTATCCTTTTTGATGCTTGCCGTCTCACTGTTGAAGTTTTCAGTAAGTTCATTGATCATCCTTACAACTATTTTTTTTTAACCCTATATCTGATAAATTGCTTCCCTCCATTTCATTTAGCTCTTTTTGTGGAGATTGCTTCTGTTCTTTCACTTAGGGTAGATTGTTTTTTGTTTCCCCATTTCGGCTGCCTCTTTGTGTTAATTTCTATGTTTTAGGTAGTTCTGGTATGTCTCCCAGTCTTGGTAGGGTGGCCATATGTAGTAACTGTCCTACAGACCCATGACACAGTCTCCTTGATCACTTGAGCTAGGTGCTCCAGGAATGGCCCTTGTGTGGGTTATGTGGGTCCTTCTGTTGTAATTGAGTCTTGATTGCTGTAGTCTTTTTCATGTGTGGGGTTGACCGTCACGCTGGCTGTGAGGACCAACCCCGACCACGCTGTGCAAGCTGCTGTGCAGGTGCTGACCACACAAAGTGGCATTTGCGGACATCTCCCTGTGATGTACTGCTTGTGATGCTGATTGGATCCTGCTGTGATGTCTGAGGCTGGCTACTGACTGTGTTGTTTCTGGGGCCTCTTGGGAAGAGCTTGGGTGCAGACCAATGTCAGGTACTGATTGTGACTGGCCCTGAGCAACCTGTTTGGAGCTACAAAGCCACCCACAGTTTGTAGTTGTCTCTGCTGAGCTTGGGTTTCACAGGAACGACCAAGATGTTCATCAAGGCTCATTTTTACCAACACTGAGCCCAGGGGAAGGTCAGCAAAAGTCCCAGGGTACCCTGAGACCTGTCTCTGCCTGCTGGCTGCCTGTTAGGCTCAGTCACTGAAAGAGCCTCTGGTGGTTCGAGTTGCATGAGGCAGGTTCTCAGTGAGTCACCAGGTAGGGGCAAATGGTGTTTCCCAGATTGATACAGGTTCACCCTCAGTACCAGTGCTGGGTCTGAGGCCATTCAGCAATTGTCCCAGGGTACACCAAGTCTAGCTGCTACCCACCAGGTGCCCACAGACCTTTGTGGTGGAGTGGGGGTCTCAGGAAGTCATCAGGGTGAGGCTACAGAGTTTACCAGTCCCAAACAGACCAAGATTTGGCTGTATGAAGGGAAGGCTCTTCACTAATTAGGTCTGTGAGGGAAAAATGGACTCTGGCCTAGAGCTGCACAACTCAGTTTGTCCAAGATTCTTCCAGGAGCCTGAGCTCAGCAGGGTGGGGCAGCGAGGAGTTGGGAGGGTGGAGCTAGTGGATCTCCCTTGAGGGGTTGGTGCTGGTCAGGATGGGGCAAGGTGGGAGAAGTGGCTCCTGCCCCAGAGCCACACAACTCAGTCTGTCCCAGCTTCTGCCAAGCAGAGTGGGGCCACCAGGAGCTGGGAAGGTGGAGCCTCTGGGAGCTTGGAGGGTGGGGCTAGTACATCTCCCACAAGGGGGTAGGCACAGTCAGGTTCATGGGAAAGTAGAGATTTATTATGAGGGATTGGCTCCCACAGTTATGGAGTCTAAGTCCCATTATCTCCCATCTGCTAGTTGGAAACCTAGGAAAGTCACTAATGTAGTTCTAGCCTGAGTTAGGAGGCCTGAGCACCAGGTGCACCAATGTCTGAGAGCAGTAGAAGATGGATGTCTCAGCTCAGTCAGAGCAAATTTGCCCTTCCTCCACCTTTTTGTTCCATTTACACTTTCAACATTTAGCTTGGATGATGCCCACTCATGTCGGTGAGGGCTATCTTTATACATTCTGCTGATTCAAATGCTAATCTCTTCTGGAATCGGCCTCACAGAAACACCCAGAAAGAATGTTTGCCAGCTCCCTTAACCCAGTCAAGTTGACACATAAAATTAATTACACTCCAGATTTCTAGCCAGCCTCGCAGAACATGTAGCCAGCAGTCACCCTTGTCCTGCCAGCCTACCCAGGGCAGCATTAAGTCCTGTGTGCTGGGTGCATTGCAGCCTTCTGTCTGACTGATCTTACCCTACCCAGCCCCCACTGTGGCCCCTCCCACCCTCTGTTTGCCTCTGCCAAGAGCAAGGTTCCAACAGGGTCTGGCTCTGCCCACACTGCCACACTGGACGGGAAGCTGATGAGGCAGTAACTCTAATCAGTCTCCTGTAGGATGCATAGCCTGGAGTCCATGCAAGGATTATAAACTCCACAAGTAGCTTGGAGCTATCAAATGGCCATTGTGCATTACTGCAAGTCTTGCGCAGAGGCTGTTGACCATCAGGCAGATTGAGCTGCTGCTGCTCTAAAAGACATGGCATAGCTCAGTGGCTCCCAAACTTTGCTGTCCATTAGAACCAGCTGGGGAGCTTTGGCAATCCCCTCACCTAGGCTGCTGTTCATGCCAATTAAGTCAGAATGTCTGAGGGTGCGAGCCGGGAGGCAGTGTTTTTAAAGAGGCCCCGGTGATTACAACGGGCAGTGAAGTTTGGGAATCACTGACAAAGCTGCTCCAGGAAAGGGGAGGGGACTTGGAAGAGCAACCAGGCTAGACTGTCAAATGAAGGTAAAGCCCAAACTCAGTCACCTGTTTGAAACCTGCCGTGCTACCAACAGTACCCCAATGTGTTTAAGCAGCAAATAGACTTTATGCCCAATTCTACATGCTCTTACTATAGAAGTCCAATTCATAATACACACTCGATAGGCAGTGCTCTTCTGTGTAATCCAAATCCTGTGTATGTGATCACACCCACATGTACATACTCACTGGGTGTATCTAATAGCAGGCATGTCACCATCTCTAGTCCCTAACCTGGCTTTTTGTATAACAGCCTTCTTGGTCCCCGCACCCCCAGGGCTGCTTTCCCTGTCCAAGTTCACTTTCTCCTTTGTCTCTCAGTCTGAGTGTTCAAAAGCTAGGGGAAAGGATGAGTCATGTTCTGGGCATGGTTTGGTGCTGACCGGATGGAGAGGGTGGGGCTAAAAGATATGAGAAAGTCATATGGAACTGCTTTGTGGTGATTGATACAACAGCAGTGAGGGGGAAGGAGCCACAGACTTCAAAAGTGTAGAAGGAGGGGATTGTAAGGATCATTGGCTGGAGCCAAGATAAGGAGAGCCATATGGCAGTATGAGTTAGCTCAAGGTCACTCTGAAGGACCCAAGGAGATTGGACTTTGAGCCTGCCCTGGGTACTGATGGATGAGTGGTGGCCAGAGGAAAGAACAGTACAGAAAGCACCAGAGTCCCTGCCTTGGGGTCTCCTGGTCTGGAGAACAACGTAGGAAGCTGTGCAGCTGTGAGCTATAGTTAGTGAAGATATGGAATGCAGGTGGCCACGTTGCTGCTTGGGGCTGTTTATTCTCATGGGATATCATATCACATGGACATCAGACAGGAGAAGGTTTTAGAGCCCAGTCTCCCCTACCCTGTCTGTGTTAGGTCCCCTTGATTTGGCATAGAGGCATGTGATGGATAGATGTCTTCTTGGGAAATAGGACAGCAGAGGTGCTTTCAAGAGAGACCTAACTTTTTTAGAGTCCAGAGCGTTTCCTCATAGGAGTTTATGAGAAGTCATTGGGAGGAATGGCCCAGCCCATGTCAATGGGGCCCTTGGGAGTAAGTGCAGTTCATTTGCCAATTCTGAGGGACCCTCCATAGACCGGGGTCAGGAGCCCTCCCCAAAGATTCAGATGTGCTCCCTGGAGCTTGGCAAGCGTCCCTTCCCCTTCTGAATGCCTATGTCCATGTGGAGTCCTGGAAAAAGATCCAGATCAGGCAGTGAAAAGTGACCCTTGGCAACAAGTGAGTGGCCTGCTTGAAAGAAAGTAGGGAAACAAAGAAGTGGGGTTCTTCCCACTAGATTTCCCAGGGTGCCGAGAGATCGTGGTGGTGGTGGTGGTGGTGGTGGTGGTGGTGGTGGAAGTGAAAGTGAAGGAGGAAGAAGAGGAGGAAAAACTCAGGAAGACTCTGGTTCCACAAGAAGACAGAGATAAGAATTGTGTGTATCTGGATCTCACTCATCAAGTGGTCACTCACATCACACACTGTTAGTTGCTGTCACACATCTGGCCTCATTTGGTCTTTACCACTGTACCATGAGGTAGATACTCAGATATGCAAACTGAGGCTCAGAGCTGTGAAGTGACTTTGACAAGATCCAGTAGTTAACGGTCCTGGATTAGGGGGATGCTTCCCATGTGTATCTTGGAATTTAAGTAGGCTCCTTCCAGAAGGCTGAAGAAACCTGAATATTGGAAAGGGAAGAAGTAGGCTAAAAAAGTGCTGGTGCAGAGGAACAAATCCACAGAGAAACTCTCCTCTATACAAACTTGGGCTGGGTCCCTTCATCGTAATCTTGTCACCCCTGATGAATATCGACTCCGTATCATCTTTGTGCCTGAGACTCTTCCCTTCCTTCCATGGCCTCTAGAGAGTAGGGGTGGGGGGACAGAGCAATGGGGACCATTTTTACAGGTCTCACAGATACTACTGAGTACCATGCATACATTTTCCCGCCCATTACCAGCTGTGTGACTTGACAAGCCATGATCTCTCTGATCCCCAGGATCAGACATGACAGGAACACAAGAGGGCCAGCAGTATGATGGCTGCAGGCTTATTGTGAAACGTAAGAGGTCTTTGCGAAGTGGAAGCAGCGCAAGCACATGAAAAGTGAAATAGTGGTGCCAGCCAGGCCCTGCACATGGCCTTCCTTCCTGCTCTCTTTCTTTGCCCCATTAAACAGATTGTTCTGGCTCCTTCTTTTTTGCTCTAGGGACTCAAGCATTATTAGGAGCTTCCATCCTTTAAGTTGGCAAGTGTTTAAGTTGCTACCCCACTGGAGATTCCAATAAAGGAGAGAGAGGAAGGGACGTTTTGGGACTGGGAATCTGGGTGAAAGGGAGCTATGATCCCCATCCTAGGAGCCCCGAGTCAGCAGGACATTGGGGCACAGATGATCCACATAAAGGCTCACATTGTTCCCATGGCACTCAGGACAGTGGTGACCTTTGGGATTTGGCTGACAGAGCACTAGAGACTGGGGGTGGGGATAGTGGACGAGGGCAGGGGGCACTGTCCTGTAACAAGGAGCCTCTCTCCCTAGCCTAGCCCTGAGGGTATACATGAATCTCATAAACGGGGTAGCCTAAGTCCCTGGGCATCAGCCTGTGACTGTGCTTGGCCAGCTTTGGGTTGACTGCATTCCCCCATGGATACTGGGTAGAGCAGCCAAGGTGCTCCTGTGTCTCCCATAGGGCAGCCAACATGGAGTTAGGAAGGCACTGATTCTTGGCTGGCTCTCCATGCTGGCCCCTTCTCTAGCCATAAAGCAGCCCCAGCCAGGAGCAGAGGAATTAATATTTTAATTGGCTTAGCCCAGGCCTCAGAATCACGCACTCTGGTGTAGTTGAAAGGAGAACAAGATGGCAGGGTAAACTCCCAGCAATTTAAGAGCAAGGAGGAATTTGGAAACGGGTTGGGGGCAAGCTGCTTCATGAGAACACTGGAGAGGTGGCTTCCAGCTTGGGCTGTACAATAACTGTGGTGCAGTGGTAGGCTGAGAGGGCCATTGAAGGAAGGGCAGTGCCGCCATCCTGGCCCCTTTAGTTTTTGGTCCCCTTGTGGTGGTAGCCTGGGTCGGCAATGAGGTCTGAGACAGGAGAGCCTCACCACCCTACCCAGAATGGGCTTTCTGGAGAAGGGCACTTAGAGAGTGGGAAGGAAGCTCGGAGCTAGTGGTGGGCAAGGCAGCAGGGAGTGGGAGGGTGAGGGTACAAAGGGTAGAGGGGGAGAGGAGATTCTCTGGGCTAGAGCTGAGGTAATGCACTCTGAGAGGATGTGTGTGAAGCAGTGTCAGGAGAGATGCTACATACGAAGGTGCATGTGACATCATGTGTGAGGAGGCTGTTAGCCTAGTGAGAAAGGGTATGTGTAAGATGGAGCGTGAGAGGCTGTGTATGAGACTGGGGGAAGGTGAGGGAGAGACAGTGTGGGAGACTGTGGGAGAAGGTTTGTGAGAGTTGTTGCATGTGACTGAGAGAAAGGGGTGAGGTGGAGGCTCCATGGAGGGATTGTGAGGTAGAAAATGTGCTCATATGAGCATATGTGTGGGGGAGTGGGAATAAGCAACTGAGGTACAGTGTGAGCCTGGGGCAGGAGAAGGCATTGGGGAGCCTGGTTGCCACTGGTGAGATATTGGGAGCAACTGCGTGTGAAAGATTGTTTGGGAAACAGCATGTGTGAAAGATTATGGATCTGTGGCCTATGAATGGGGAAAGCAGATGGTATGCAGATGGGGACAGGCCATCCCTGGCAGAGGAATCAGCTCATGGAAAGGTACATGGCATTGCTCATTGTGGAAACTGCCAGTTTTTTGGTTCAATGCTCAGGGAGCACAAGAGAAGCTGTTTGCAGAGACCCAGATGTCAGCCTCTGGGGGGTACACTTATAGAGAGGACAAAAGGAGCCTTTGAAGGGCTTTCGGCAGATCTGATGACAGTAGAGTGGAGGGGTGGGGTGGGTTGAGGCATTGAGACCCTCACACTGTCCTGTCTTCTGCAATTGCCTCTGTCTTGGCTAGAAGGCCCTTCCTCCTTTGACTGTCAAGGACCACTGACATTTCCTGGGAAGTCTTCCCTTCCTCCCCTACTTCAGGCCCCTTCATTAAGGAAACAAAAAACATTCCTCCATATATCCTTTGCCACATAGCACTTAGCATAAAACTCACTCCAGGCCTTATCATAATGCGCTGATTTTGGTTGTAGGAATTCAGCCTTGCATGAGCCTCTTGAAGACAGGGGCATTTGCCTTAGTCTTGCCCACCCCTTTGCCCAGCCTGGTGGCTGTGAAGGACATGCCCCAGGTAATGCTAATCAATGCCCTCCCACTGGTTTGCTGACTACTTTCAAGCCTCAGAGCAGTCACTTGACCTCTCTGGGCCTCAGGTGCATCTCTAAGAGAAAAGTTTTTGCTCCTGCCTCTGCAGGTCTGGAGCATATCACAGCTGAAACAAGGCCAGTGGTGGCAACAATATAATAAAGAAACTTAAAGAGGTCAGCCCACTATGTTCTGAAGCCTTTCACTCAGTTTTTCCTCATAATAATCCCTTGAGGAAGGTACTACTAGTTTTAGTCATTTTACAGATGAGGAGACTAAGGTGCAGAGACCTTAAGTAAATCCCCCGAGGCTGCTTAGCTAGTGTCAGCAAAACCGGGTTTGAATATGGATAGTACTGCCTCCAGAGCCTTTATTCTTAACTACTGTGCTCTCCTAGAACATACCTAATCCCTTCTTACTAAAAACTACAGAGGACTTTAGCAGAGGCTCACTTGCTTGCTCTCTCTCTCTCTCTCTCTCTCTCTCTCTGTCTCCATGGCACACTTGCCACACTGTGCATAGCCCAAATTTCATCCCTAGTACTATAGTGTACATTTATTCCTGGTGGCCTGTACCTGGTGAGCTGCAGGTTCTAGGAGCTCATGGGAAAAAGGAGACATACAGAAATCTCCCGTCTTGGGAGCTGTAACCTTGGTCCTGGGTTTGAGGGTCCTACGTCTAGCCCCCTGACATAGGCTCTTTCCCAGCTATGCCACGTGTCTTGGGTGCTAGGCCACATCTGGGTGAATCATCCCAGGGCACTCTCTAGTAAGGAGGAAGCCTGGAAGCCAGGCTTCCATCTAGCCAGGTGTTCTCTGAAGCAGGGGAGCCTCTCCCCTGCCCTTCCTTTGTGCTGGAGGGAAAGGGACCCCTGGAACCTTAGTAGTGACTCTGAGGTATAGGGAGTAGAAAGTAGGAGGGGCGCTGGTCAGACTGGTGGAGCCAAAGAGATTCAGAAACTAGCGCTGTCCATTCCCTCCTAGGGACCAGCAAGTAGAATGTGGTTTTCTGGAACAATAGGACTAAGAAAACTGGAGAATTCAGGGTTTAAAGAGGCTGAAGGACAGGCAGACAGGCATGTTAGAAGAGTGTCCTTCCACATTCCAGTATTTGTGTCAGATGTTGTTTATGAGTCGCTTAGAACAGTGAGAGGGAGCTGCTGTACTCTGCAGCAGGTATACAGAGGACTCACAGGCCACCGCAGGATGGACAGGCACAGCTGAAAGGGGGTCTTATTCTGGCTCTGCTACTGGCCAGCTGTGTGGCCAAGGGCAGATTAGCCCTGCCTCTCTGGGCCTGAGCTTCAGTTTCTTTAGCTATGCACCAAGGAAATAGGACAAATTGATCTAGTAGGCAATTGTGGTTGGTGAAGAGAGCCCAGACTTAGGAGTCTGATTTCTGGCTTAAAATTCTGGCTATGTTTTCTCTTAGTCCCGTGACCCTGAGCAAGTTACCCATTCTAAACTCGGTAGAAATCATAGTTCCCACCTCTTGTAAAGATTTTAAACAGGACAATATACCCTTTTTTGACTCATAGTAACAGTGACTTGTCCCTTCCAGTTACAAACTCCAATAAATCTTTGTCCTACACAAATAAATGGGAGAAGCAGAGGAAATATCCTTTTTCAATGAGAAATCCTTGTTCCCTCTCTTCACCCCCCAGTTGTGTTCCCATTTTGGTAGCATTTTGTTGTTGTTGTTGTTGACATTTTTATTTAATATAGATGCAGGGGGTAACTCAGATTTCTTTCATCCTCTGCTCTGACCTAAGAATTCAAATAAACGCTTTTCTGTTGATGGCAGGCAGGTGATGTCCCTGAGCAATGGGACCACCCAGCACCCCTCAAACCACAGGGAATTGGCAGGAGATGGATTGGAGAAGATGCTATGAATATTCCAGACAGGATTCTTTTAAAGGGCTGTGAAGCTCTGGCTGGTGTGGCTCAGTGGATTGAGCGCTGGCCTGCAAACCAAAGGGTTGCCGGTTGGATTCCCAGTCAGGGCATATGCCTGGGTTGCTGGCCAGCTTCTCAGTAGGGGGTGCATGAGAGGCAACCACACACTGATGTTTCTCTCCCTCTCTTTCTCCTTCCCTTTCCCTCTCTCTAAAAATAAATAAATTTAAAAAGGGGTTATGAATATTCCATACAGGGTTGTTTTAAGAGGGTCATTTCTGAAAATACCCTAGGAGTAGAAATCTGGTATCAAGTCTCACCAGACAGGAATTGAGCCTGGAGTGAAAAGTACGTAAGTGTACTAGCTCCAGTTTCCCCTCATCTGAGCCAGGGGAATGGAAGATAAGATGTCAGGCTGGTGGGGCAAGAAGATTCTAGACATGAGGCCCAAGAACAGATTTTCTGTCGAACAGAACCTAGGGTGAACCCAAGCTCTGATTCACTTTCCCCACAAGTCTGGGACTGTAAGGAACCTAATGAGACCTTTGTCAGCAGCTGAGCCTCAGTTTTCCTTTCTACGACGCTGGTGGAAAGTCTCCCCATACACTCCCACACCTCCTTTTCCAGAGAGCATTCACAGTAGAAGGAAGAGAAACATCCTTGTAAAGTCAAAGGACTTCAAAAGTATATAAGGATTTATGAAATTACAACAGTCATTTACTTGTTCAGATCACCTGTGACATGTGCTGATCACTTGCAGTGATGATCATCACCACAGCTGGTACTTTCTGAGCACTCATCTGGGTGGGCATTCTTCTGTGCCCTCCACACTAACATATTTAGTCTTCACCACAACCGTGTCAGGTAAATGTGTTCTCATTCCCATTTTACAAATGAGGCTTAGAGAAGCTGAGAGGTATGTCTGGATGCCAGGTAATACATTGCAGAGCTGGGGTGGAATCGTGCACCCCTCACTGCCTGCACCAGGAACTCGAGAGGGATCCTAGACCCTGTTCTCAGAGCACTTACACTCCAGCAGGTGTGCAGTGAGCCCCCACTGGATAGGGGCTGCCTTAGTGATTGAGGCCAGGCACGTACACTGATAGGTGAGCTGTGCTGGGCCTTGTACTCTTGGTGCCAGTGCAGGACCGTTGGTGTTCCTACAAGAGAGCCGTCATGAGGTGTTCCTGAAGAGAGTCACCAGGGCATCTCCTAGGCAGGGGGGATCTTGACAGATTAAATTACTCCTGACCAGGACCTGGTAATTTCTCAGTGGGAGCAGTCAGGCAAGACACAGATGGGTGAGAGCAGGGAGGCACCTCAGGTGCAGGTGGGTCAGAGCACAGTGTTCCAGCAGTCAGTTGGGAAGGAGACCCCATTCCATAGCCCCACTACTCCAGCCTCTCCCATTTGTGCAGTGAGTCAGTAGCAGGAAGGAGCCCTTGGCCTCCTGGTAATGCCATTAGTAACCCCGTGGGGAAAGGGGAAGTGGAGAGGGAAGGGAAAGGCGAGCCATCCCAGTTCCCCCTCCCCAGAAGGCAGGAACAGCAGAAAGCAGCTTGTGCTGGCATCTGTTCCTAACCCTGTCCCGTCCCCACCGCCTCCTTCTGAGATGGGCTGGCCAGGAGGTTGGCTGATCAGAAGTTGGGGGGAGTTTTGAGGAGCACTGATAGCTACGTGTTTCCCCAAACCTGAGTGAGAACATCAGCAAAAGGAGCTCCAGAGTCTGTATTTGTAAAAAGTACAACCCCTCCCCCCATGAGGCCTGGGTCCTGTGGTTGTAGGGGTCCTGGCCCCATCCTGATCAGACTGACACATCGGTGCCACCTGGGGGAAGTATCAGCTATGAGCGAACCAGGTGCCAAAACAGGGCTGTTCCCTTCAAGGTGAAGTTCAATACTTTGAAACAGTTCTGTTTTGAAAAGCTGTCTAGCAGTTCACTTTGTGAATTTTCCAGGAGCTTTGAAATATCTGGGCTGTATTCTTTTAAGTCACTGGTTTAAGTGGGAAAGGTTAAAAATCCTAGACCAAAAAGAGGGAGGTGTCTTTTGCAGGGCAGTGCCCGAGCACACGTCCTCTCCAGGGCCTGAGCCAGGGCCTGAGCCGAGCACTGGGTGGGCTGGCAGGGAGGCCCCAGCCACATCCAGCTAGTCCCTGTCCTCCTGCCCTTTTCCATCAGTATGTGAAGATCTTTCGGGCCCTGATCCTGGGGGAGCTGGAGAAGGGTCAGAGTCAGTTCCAGGCCCTCTGCTTTGTCACCCGGCTGCACCACAATGAGATCATCCCCAGTGAGGCCATGGCCAAGCTTCGACAGGTGAGTGCCTTCCTTGGGCCTGCCCTCTCCCAGCTTCTTCCCCAGAGCCATCACCCCTGCAGCCAGCAGAGCCCCAGGCCTGCACACTGCCCCAGCCTCAGTGCCCACCCAGCACATGACCTGAGCCCTCATACCTGGTACCTTGCTCTCACCTTATAGTCCTGAACCCCCTTTGTTCCAGCTAAACCCAACCTCATAGCCCCAGACCTTTAATCTGCACTGAACCCCCAAACTCCCATATTCCTCCAGTCCCTAATGTTAGCCCCTCCCCATTTATGATGGAGGCTAGGGTCTTAGACTCTGAAGTTGGGTTTGCCTTCAGATCCAGTGTCACCCTCATTATCTGGCTAACACTGGACAAGTTACCTCACCTCTACCTGCCATCGGCCCTTCTTGTGCCGGCCCTTCCCAGAGACTCAATTTCCTGAACGTTGGGAAGTGTGGAACCCCAGAGGTCATGTACCCTGGGACAGCTTGCCTGGTCAGCCCGCCTCCAACAGCCACCCCAATAGCGTGATTGAACTCTTCACCGGGCCACCGAGGATAGCCCAGTAGCCAGCTGAAAAGGCTTGACTGTGCTCTGGGTATTCAGTTTCTCTGCCAGTTGGAGTGGGAGCTGGATGCCCTTTGACTGCCACCTTGCAGATGGTCCCAAGATTCTAAACACAACCAGCCTGGGCTTGTCTGACTCTCAGCGATCAGGGGGAAATGGGCAGGAAGCCTTCTAAGACCTGGTGGGAGTGGCTGTTCTTCTCCCCACAGAAAAATCCACGGGCAGTGCGTCAAGCTGAGGAGGTGCGGGGCCTCGAGCACCTGCACATGGATATCGCTGTGAACTTCAGCCAGGGGGGCCTGCTGAGTCCCCATCTCCACAATGTGTGTGCAGAGGCTGTGGACGCCATCTACACCCGCCAGCAGGATGTCAAGTTCTGGTTGGAACAAGGTCAGCTGGGTGCTGTCCACTGCTGTATCATATCAAATATGATAGAATGCAGTGATGAGATGTGGGGTTCAGGGAAGGGACCTCTAAACCAGGCTGGGATTGATTAGGGAAGTGATGACTTTGTAGCTCTCTGTTGAGAGGAGTCAGCCAGGTGAAAGGGACCCATTCCAGGCAGGGACACACAGGACTGTGGCTCTGCTGGGCCCTGTGGAGGGAGATCCCCAGGCAAATCCCACCTCATTCCTGACCATAATGGGAACACAGAGAGAACCTCCTGTCATGTGAGGGGGCACAGGCGCCATTGTCTGGGTGGGGCCCAAGGACTCCCATTCCCACAGGCTTACCTTGGCTGCCACCTCTTAGAAATCCATTCCTCCCCTTTCTTTCTCCTCCTCTGGTGCCAGCATCTTTATCCCAAGATCTCCAAGGCCTCCTCCTGTCTTTGCGTGATTTTTGCCTTTCTGGCCTGTGCAGTCTCTCTGCCGGGCAGTCTCTTGGTGCTTTTCCTAGGGCTGTCCGCAAGTCCTCTGCAGAGAGGGGACAAGGAGATGTCACCACTCCAATCCCAGGTCCCTGGTCCCTCTGCTCAGCTGGCTGTACACTAGAGAGATGTCTGCCCCTTCCAGGGCAGCTCTGGATTTAGAGATGCCCGAAAGAGCTGTCAAACCTTCCACACACACCCACACCTGCCCAGGGGGTTCCACCCCCGACTGAGCTACAAGCCTGATGTTGTCTTTCCAGTACCCTCTTCAAGTACACACTCCTGTCTGTCCCTTGTCCTGGCCATCCTGAGTTCCCAGTGTGTTTGTGCTGGCCTTTTCCTGCCCAGTCCTACTCAGATACCATTCCCTTTAAGAAGCTTGTCTTGATTTCCTACTTATTTTCCCCTCGCAGTCCACTATAGTGATGTTTTTAAATGTAGGGTGGCAGCATGGCCAAGTTAAGGCCCTGAAATCAGAAAGACCTGTGTTCCAGTCCTAACTCTACTACTTACTGTGTGACAGATTGTTAAGCTTCTGTGGGCTGTTTTTCTCATCTGTGAGAGGGGGATGAGAATATTAGCTCATTGGGGTGATGGAATATCTAAAAAGTTCATGCATGGAATGGCCCTGGCCTCTTGCTAAGGGAGCCCCCCTTTCTCCTTTCTTGACCTTTGCCTCTCTCCCTTAGGTGTGGACAGCTCCATCTTCAAGACTCTGCACAAGGACACAGAGCAGGCTTTGCTTCCTCGCTGCGGGCAGGTGGGGGACCAAGGGGTGCCCTGTGTCTGTCACTATGACCTGAGCCTGGCCTGGTACCCCTGCATGCTCAAGTATTGCCATAGCCGGGATCGGCTGGCACCCTACAAATGCGGCATCCGCAGCTGCCAGAAGAGCTACAGCTTCAACTTCTACATGCCCCAGAGGCAGCTGTGTCCCTGGGATGAGGATGCCTAGCCAGGCCAGGGTGAAGGCTCACCACTCCTTCTCTCAACCCCAGAGAGGCCTTATTTCTCTTCCTCCCCTCCGTTCCTCTCCTCTTCTCTTCCCCCACCCCACCCTGTTCCTTTCCCTCCCTTCCTCTTCCCTCTTTCTCCCCTCCCCTAATCCCAGAGCCTCTGGCCCCATCACTCATAACTGTGAAAAGGGATGTGGTGTAGCAGCTCCCACGCCCACCCTGTGCCTTTCTTGAGGACAGAGAAGAAAAGGTGGTTCTCCATACTGTACCCCTCCTCTCCTCCTTCATCCCCCCCTTTCAAGCAACCAAAATATCATGGCCTGTGATTCTCTTATTTAACTATTTAAAGGTTTAGACCCCAAAGGGTGTCTTTGCCTGTTATACCCACCTCCTCACATAGAACCCCTCACTAATCATCAGGAAGAAGCTGGCCGCTCGGTACTTCCAAATACCCAAGAAGGAGGGCATTATCGCCCCAGAGAGGGGGCTGTTGGGACTGGTGCTGCAGCCTCTACACCAGAGCACAAAGCATATTCTTCTCATCACTGGCCTCCTGGGCTTCACTGGGGCAGGTGGGAACCTCCCAGCTCTGAGACAGACCCCTTGTGCCTTTCCCCAGACCCAGACTTAGCTATGAGAGCAGGCCTTCTAAACAGAAATATGTTTGTAGGGTTCTGGGTCAGGAAGGGACCATGAAGTATGAGGAAAACTTGAATTCCAGATTTTTAATGCAAAGTATTTATCATTTCTACCAGAAATAAAGTTTCAATTTTTACTTGACTGGCTTTTGGCCAATGCATTGCTGCCACCTGGTGTCAGGAGAAGTGTTCTATATTCACTAATCTTGGGACACCTTCTAAAGTACCTACTGTATGCTCAGCAGCTGTGTGGTGGGGAGAGGTTGTGGGTGGAGGGATGTTGCTAGGGAAGCATAAAACCGACCTGCACTGAAGAAGAGGAGACACACATTGATGAGCACGCCAGACAGCAATAGACAGCATGAAATATATTAAGACAGCGTGAGATAAGATAAGAACTTTGGAACTAGACTTCCTCTGTTCAGATCCTGGCCTTGCTGCTTATTTGCTGTGCAGTCTTGGGTCACGTTACTTCACCTCTCTGCCTCAGCGCTCTCAGCTATGAAATGAGCTTAATTGTGAGATTTAAGTGAGTTCACACATTTCAAGTGCTCAGCACATAGTGTTCACTGTGTTAGCTCTTATTATATCGTTACTATTAGTGAAAAGAGCAGGCATCTCCTCCTCTATAAACCTGAGACAACTAAGCCAGACATCTGGAAGGCCTCCACACTCCACAATATCTTCCAGTGTAAGGAGGCTGTAATATGAAGTGCTGGGCCAAATGCTGGAGGACTTCTAAGAAGAAGGGTTGTACAAGCTGAATTTATTGCAGAAAGTTTCCTGGATGAGAGGATGAAGGATGGTAAGAATTTGGTAAGGTGGACGGAACTATGTTTCAGGGGCTGGGAAGGTCCCAGGGTGCCCACAAAGTACCCAACTCCTTAGGAAAGGGGACCAGGAGAATCAGATACTTCCTCAGAGGCCTTAGAGATGCTTACAGGGCAGTCTCCCTTACTCTGCTTCCCAGCACCTTCAGAACAGGCTGCTCCTACCCCTTGAACCTGTGCAGGCCAGAGGGTTGTGGTGAGCCAGGCTTGCTTGACCATGGTCAAAGTTAGGGGTCAGTGGGTAGACAAGGACCAACTTTAGCCATGCAGAGGGCTTGGGGGGGGCAGGGGAGGGAGGCATTCCTCCCCAGGCCTCTTCCTCCTTGCCCTCCCGTACAATATGGGGTCTCGGCCGTAAGCCTTAACCCCTCCAGGTGAGGGAGGCTATTAGAGAAGACGTGTACTACCCTATGTGTCTGCCTTTATTACTGGGGGTGAGGTCCCCACATCATATACCTTCCCTACTCACTTTCAAAGAGCCAAAAATAATACTTTTGTAAAAAGTAATATTTTGAAGACTTAGAGTGTTTTTCTGATATTCCTTTGGAGGGACTAGTACTACACCTGCCATCATTCCTGACAAGCCTAACCCTCCGCCCTGCTCTGACAGGGTGCCTCCCGTTCCACCATTACGGTCACTTAGCTGACAAGTTTCGGGTGCATCAGAATCCCTCGGGAGCTTGTTAAACAGATGTAGGGGTCAGCTATTTCAGAAACACTGAGACAATGCTTTACTTTCCTCCAGAGGCCTTTGTGTGTATGTAAAAACAACCAAGAGGTAATCTACCTACAGTGAGTGCTCATTTCTCTGGCACTTTAGGTTTTGCAAAGTAAAATTAAATTTATAATTAGCTCAGTTGGCTCCTTGTAGTGATTCTGTGCCTTTTTACGAATGTGGCTCTCCTATAAAATTGTGACTTGCCCAACGTCAGGTAGCTAGTAACAGCAGAGCTAGGACTCCATGCACACCTGACTCCAGCAGGTGTATCAGATTGGCCAGCCAGAACCTCAGCACACTGTGCCTGCCAGAGGGAGGAGGGTGGACAGTGGGCAGTGTGAGGTGTGTGGCTGGGGCCAGTTCTACAGTAGTGATCACTGAGTACTTGGGAGAGGGGGTGCCCAGTTCTTCCCTGGGACTAGTATTCGAAGGAACAGGCTCTCGAGTAGTCTCCTTTGCCAAGTTAAGTGAGAATCTTGGGTGGGAGACCGAGAGCCCAGATCTCCTGGTGCCTCTTCGAGCCACAGGAGGTAAAAGTGGTGCCACTCATCCCCTGATGGGATCGCACAGCCTGTGTGCAGCCTTACTGTTAACCTTACTGTGCTTTCTGAGAGTTGTCTTCAGGCTCCTCTTCCTGCAGTCTTACAAGCCAAAGGCAGTCTTAGACGGGAGAACTGAGAAGCCCCACAGTTGGGGCACATCTGTCCAGGGTCTTCACAGGACCTGGGTGGAGCTGCCAAGGGGTCTGGCAAAAAGTAGGGCAAGGACTACTCTCAAGAAGCAAAGCTTGAGGCTAGCAATGCATGTGATAAATGTTAGTGCCAGCCTAGTCCCAAATCTATGTAACCTGGGTGGGTCACCCCATTACAAGCTCCCAGTTCCCTCATCTGTTGAGAGAGGGACTCACTGGAGCACCTCTAACGTCTTCCCTGACACTGACGTTCTGCGTGTAATTACTGCCTGGCATTCCACCTCAGATTATTTGCCATTTTGGCTACTGATGAACAATTCAATTGTTTACTATGACTTGCTCTTATAAGCCATGCTGTAGGGAAATGGTGAAAATGGAGAACTAAAATAGCCAGTATTTGGTAGATACCATCAAATTGCCCTCCAAATGGGGCTGCCTCAACGCATAGTGTCATCAGCAGTGTAGGAAAGGCCCTGTATCCCCACGTCCCTGCTGTGTCATGACAGGTTCTCCAGAGAAACAGAAGGCAGGGGGAGGCGGGGGCAGATTTTTGTGGAGTCTGGCAAGTCCAAAATCCTCACAGGCTGGTAGCTTAGGCAAAAATTGATTTTGTAGACTTGAGTCTGAAATCTGTAGAACAGGCCAGCAGCTATAAATTCAGACAGGATTTCTGTTACAATATTGAGGCAGAATTCCTTCTCTTTCAAAACTTCAGTTTTTGCTCCTAAGACCTCCATTTCACTAGATGAGACTCACGCTAAATGTCAAGGGTAATCTTAGAGTCAACTGATTGTAGATGTTAATCACTTCTACAAAGTACCTTCACAGCCTAGTACATCTAGACTAGTGTTAGGCCAAACGACTAGGCACTATAGCCTAGCCAAGCTCAACCACAAAGTTAACCATCACCCTGCCATCACTTGATACTGTCATACAGTGCCACTCGACCTTGAGAAATAATAAAGCATTCCAGGGTTTATTCTCAGATATCAGCTATTGACTCTAGCCAGGTAACAGTTGTGCTGATTGTTCCCTGCTTGACTCCCTTCCCTACCCCATTCATTCTCCATCCTCTTCTGCCTCTGCCCGCAGACCCCAATCTCTGCATCAGCCCCACCTGGGCTTCCTCGCCTCTGACTTGGCCAGTGAGAAGCATCAAAGATCTGAGGGCAGGATGAGAGAGACGTTGCAGCATATATTCACTGCTCCCTGCTTCTTCAGTTCCACACTTCTGGCTCTGGCTTTCTTCCCACAGGCTCCAGACCTCTTTGAGTTCCTGAACTGCTATTCCTCCCCTTGCCTCTTCAGTCCTAGCTTCTCAATGGCACTGCTGTCTGGTTCCCTTAGCCCTGCTGGCACCTCTGTAAATAAGCAATACCTTCATTAAAGGCACTCCAAGTCGAGTTGATTCTGCTTTCTTTCAAAAACCCTGATTGGCCACAACAGCAGTCCCAGCTGAGGACCCAGAAGCATGAACAGTGGAAGGGAAGAAGGACTTAGTGCAGCCCTCCCTGGGAGAAGGTCACCAACTTAGGGGTCTTCCCAGCAGCAAGGGAAAGTAGGTGTATCACAAACTACCTTAGGATCTAGGCCTGTGGAGCCTTTGGGGATGGGGTAGTGCCCACATCCCCTGAGGTGACAAGCAGGGAGAGGCAGGATGAAGTGACAAAGCACCCATGGCTCCCCACCTTCTACATTATAGGAAGCATAAACATCTCTATCCAACCTCCATCCATGCCTGTCGTAATGGAGGGACAGGTGTCCCTTTTCCCCTGACTGCAGGGCTCTGAATCCCAGCCTCTCTCCCTTCCTTTCTGGAGAAATTGTCTCCTCTCTTCCACTTCTCTTTTTCTTGCCTTCTTTCCATCAGCCCTGAGACTATTTAAAATTTTCCCATATGAAAAAGTTAATACGTAAAACCTAAAATCCAAGCCCCTCTCTACCTTACCCTATTTGTCCCTGTCCCTTCACAGGGAAACTTCTTGCCAGAGTCCTCAATCTCCCCAGCAATTCCCCACCTTGCAATCAGTAACAAGTCATCTGTTACTGAAACTGGCAAACTTTCCACCTTAGGGCAGGCAGGTCCAACACCCCCCTGTACAGCTATAATCATCCTCGCCCCCTGTGTTTTCCCCTTCTGTGCTGTGACCTGGCCAGACTGCACTGCTTAGGAGCCCCCGTTCCACACACCCTCCTGGCATATGCTGTTGCCTTTGCTCGTACTACTCACGCCCACTCTCAACTCCTTGCTCCTTGCTTGGAATCTCTGCTTAGATGTCCTTTCCTCTGAGAAGTTTTTCCTGATGCCCATGCCCAGATTTGAGTAAGGCAATGTCCCATAGCAGACCCCCACAGCACCCTCTGTTTCCCTGTTAGAGGACATGCCACACTGTGAGGGACTTTGCCTTTTGACTGCTCTACAAGCATCACCAGACTGCAAGCTTCCTGTGGGCAGAGACAGTGACTGGTTTCCCTTCCATTTCCGGCCCTTAGCCCAATGAGTAGCTCCAGGGTGTACTCAATACATGCTCTGGATAGATGAAGGGACAAATGGCCACTGATCTATATGTGGGGTTGTCGTGTTGGCATGTAGCTCAGAAGCTCTAGAGGGAAGTGTGGGAAGCAGGGCATTTTAACCAGCAGAGATGTCCAGCAATAGAACAGACATCCCAACAAGGCCGTGGCTCCTGTCACTGTGTTGACTAGGCTAAGGCTGGCTGATTCCAACTGGGTTCCATGGCCTTTGTTGGGGAGCATGGACTGACTAGAAGACACAACATCACTTGGAAGCTAAAGTTCAATATCCCCAGCTTGCCTGGAACTGGAGTCCTCACCTGTGATTTCCCCAGCCATGGAGAGGCCCTCACTGCTGGGCGGTGGTGAAAGCTCTCCAGACACCTGCCTGTACGGATGCTCGAGTCAGGGTCACACACCTCCATGACCACAAGAGGGCGCCTTGGGCTTAGACTTTCCCTGAGATACAGTTGAACCAAGTTTACCTGCTCAGAGCCAGTAAAGGGCTGACCAAAGCAAAGTTCTACTGAAGTGCAATCATAGTGGTCAGGCCAAGGCACATTGCTGGCCCCAAGGTCAAAAAAGTTAATTGAAGAACAGAGTTGTTAATGTTGTTTTAAAATTAAATACCTACTACTATCTATTATTCGGAAGCTTCAAGTGCAAAATGGGCAAGGAGATTGTGTGTTTCCCCCATAGATAGGAATGAAGGGTGAGTACTGGGTGGAGTGGAATGTCCAGGGCTGAGGGCTCAGCACTGGGGATATCAGAGGCAGGGAATAAATCGCTTTACATCCTGACTCCCATGTCCTCTCCAGTCTAATCCCCAGAAACAGTTGCTTTGTCCTGGTTCCCAGAGCACCTCTCACTTTGTTCCCCAGCACCGGCCCGTCTGCTCCTATTCTGCAATAGCCCTTCTGACAATGGTGCTGTGAGATTGACTCTGAGGTGTGGTTTTTTAGAGAGGCCGAGGAGTTCTTCCTGGCTTCTACCTTGTTTCCATCAGCCCTTTTGAGAAGCCTGAGCTTGGGTTCACTTCCTGTGGTTTCCCCAAGGCAGGGAGCTAACCCCACCATGCAGTCCCATGCTCTGTCTCACAGTTTATCTGGCAAACAGAAGAAGCCAGAAGGGACTTACTGTTTGGTGGCCTTCTAGGATGCCTTGCTCTCCACCCTCTTCCCAGCTCTAACAACTCAGTACAGCTGGCATGATAGGAAGTGAGGGTGAGAAGCAGGCCTGTAGCTAAGAAGCTCACTTTGCTCAGGTGGGAAACAGAGCTGGGGGCTCCCCTCCCTCCCCTGAGTACCTTTTTTAGGACTATAGATGATTTCCAGCAATGTGTCTGGAAGGGGAAGCTTGATTCTTGGAGATTTCTAGAAATAGCCTGTGGAGCAAGTGACTTTCTGGAGGTGCAGCCAAGAGGCTCAGGTGTTATCCCCAGAAGACCAGAAGCACCTGGGGAGGACTCTGAGTTGATCACAGTTTGAGGACCACAGCATCCTGATGTAAGGCTTCATTTATTCCCTGAAAAAGTCTTCCAGCTGTTGAGAGAGGGTGGGGTAAGGGAGACAGGAGAGATTATTTGCATTTTATTTGCATATGGTTCTTTTGATGTCCAAAGGCACCTGAATTTCTTGTCCTTTCTTCTTTCAACCTTTTTTGCCCCTAACCTTTCCTTTCCAACCTCAAGGCGAACCCCTCTCTCTCTTTTCCCCAGTCGTTCCTCTCCCAGGCTAAACACAGACATGGAGTATTAGGCTGAGGGAGCTGGCACCTTCCCTACCACCTCTCCTCTGCCCAGAATTCTAAAAGCGGATTTCATGGAGACTAAGTACTGGGAAGGAAGGAGAGATAAAGGGGTCTTTTCAGTTCATCCATTTGAAATTATCATCAAGCAAGTCAGAGAGAGAACTAAAAATTGCCCAACCTTGCTCCCGGCCCCATACGCAGGTACTGCAAACCCACTCAATGTTTTGAAGACCAGAAAGAGCATGTAAAGGAGGGGCAGAGAGGGTGGAAGGGCCTCTGCTCTGCCATGTCACCTTGAGCAAGTCCCTGCTCCTTGAACCTCCTATTCTTCATATGAGTGACATGTAGATTCTTTTCACCTCAGGTTATAAGATCATGGTAGGGAGAAGGGAAGGGGAATCTCCGGCTCAGGCAACTGGAGGCAAAACTAAAAGCACCAGGCTTGGAGTAAGGCTAACCTGGTCTCAATCCTAGCTCTGTCATCTACTGGCTGCATTAACTTCCCTAAACCTTGGTTTCCTCTATAAAAGGAGCAATGAATTATACCTTCCTTCTAAAGTTGTGCTGACTAAATAATAGTAAGTATGTCCAGCATGTAGCACCTTTCCTGGCATATACGGAAGTGCACGGTCAATGTTTACTGAATGAACGAGTAAAGGAATGAGTAAAGGAAAGAAGGTGAGGTGATGTGGGCCACCCTCCCATCTTCCCACCCCATGTCTGCGATCCAGAGTTGTGCCTCCAACTGTGAACCTCCAAGGTCCCATCTCTGTCCCAATGGGTACCATCCCCAAGAGCTCCAACCCACCCCCATCCTCAGGACCCCAGAATCCTAGGCCACTGGAACTGGAAGGCCCATGGAAACCATGATCCTCTGGCTTCTGGAAAACTAAAGCCGAGAGAAACAATGTAACTTCACACGTGGAAAAGACAAACAAGTCCCAGATATTGTAGTTAGAGAGTCAGACCCTCCAGTGCACACAGCCATGCAAATGCTATGCAAATAGAGATATGGAAGTCACAAGCACCCCAGCGTATATAAATTATGTGCAGGCCTTTTTCTAGGATGATGGCAGATGAAGTGCAATTGTACATAAGAAATGGACCTAAGGGAAGGGGCCAAGCCTGAAGTGAAGGGAAGGGAGAGGAGAGAGAAGAGGAGGTGAAGGGAAGGACCGGCTGAAATGTCCCGAGTGGGGTTGCCTGGATTCCCTTGATTGATCTCTTCCCCTAGCCAAAAGAAACAGGAAGAAAGTCTGCTCTCTTTTTTCCTGGAGTAGGGGAAGAGAAGACATTGCGGCTGGGTGAGGATGGCTTGTATGGCCTAAAGATGCTCTTATTAGGCACTTCCTATTCCTCCAGGGCTGCTTGTGGCACTCACTGAACCCTTTCTGACACCTGTTTTGTGCCCAGCACTGTGCTCGCTGTTCTTGGTGCTATGGGGTCACTAATCAGTCAATAACCATGAGGTAGGATAAGAAAAATCTCACAGAACCCACCACAAAGGCTATTAAAAACATCGAAGTGTTATGATAAGTTAGTGAAAGATCAGATCACTTCCAACTCTAGAAAAGAGGTGCATTTGAACCGTGCATGGGGGAGTGAAGTGCAGTGCTTTTGAATAGAAGCCCCAGTACTTTTCTGGCTGTGTGACATGGGGCAAGTCAAACCCACTGAGCCTTATCTGTTCCTTCTGTTAAATGGAAATAATAACAGTCCATCATATGAGTTGTTGTGAGGACTAAACAAGACGGATGCTTTAAAGTGTCAGCACAGTGCCTGGCACATGGTGGAAGTTCAATAGTGCTGGACACCAAATAGGGGTCGCTGGGGTGGATGGTGAGTGGACAGAGACTCCAGGTGGAGAAAACATTGTACACGAGGCACAGAGGCAGAAAAGCCCAGAACGTGTTCTGTTAGCAGGAAATAGTCCTTGAGACTAAGGTAGGCTGATAGGAAGAACTGTCTGGAAAGAAAGGACCTGCCTTCCTGTCGGCACATGGCTTTCTGTGCTTACAAGACAGGTGGTCCCTTGCCCTTGGCACCACTTACTGTGACCTAAAGAGTTGCGGGGGGGCGGGGGCAGAGGGCTCAGATCTATGACAGGTGCTGCAAAGAGCACTCAAGTGGGAGTCTAGAGCCCTGATTCCAGCAGGGCTCGGTTTGTCACTAGGGAATTGTGTGACTTTGTCACCTCCCAGCTCTGTTGATGAGGGAGGCAGCTGTCCCCACAACCCCTCATGTTGGTAAATAACTTTCACAACATCTTGTCATAGACCCTCAGAGCAACCTGGGACCTAGGTGGAGCAGGCAAAGTTCTGCGTCTTCACCTGGAAAACGTGGTAATAAGCTGGGCCCCGTCTAGGTTCCAGGATGTTTCGAGGATGCGTGCGAGCTGGTGAACTTGGCCACCTGCTAACTCGATATAGAGAGATGTCAGGTAGGATTTGCACCCTGCCCCATTATAAAGATGAGTAAACTGAGTTCGGGGAGGTGAAAAGCCTTGTTTCACGTCACACAGTTAGTAAACGGTTGAGAGATTGGATTCTGAAACCAGATTCTTTCCGGTACACCCTATAGCTTTTCCAAACACTCCAGGTCCCTTGCCGCGCTCACACTTCGAGAGTCCGTTCAGATGGAGGGCTGGGCCCTCCGGGGTTTCAAATTGGAGACTTCAGAAGTCCTCCCACCTCCCACGCCCCAACCCCGTAGCCCCCACTTCCAGGGGTTTCTGAATAGGACCAGCTAGAGGAAGTGTGGGTCGCTGCAGGCGCGGTGGGGAGACGCCCTCAGGCTGGGTTGAGGCATACAGGTGTTCCGCAGGGTCAGGACCCGCCCCGGCAGCATCCACTGCCCCTCCCCAGGCCCCCTGGCACCTTGTATGCAAATAGCTGCTTTGCCTGGGCCGGGGGCCAGGCGCCCGAGCCCTGACGGCGGCGTCGGGGGGGGGGGGGCGTGGCCGACGGTGCCCGCCCCGCGCCGCGCCGCTCGGCGTGCTCACCTGGGGCAAGTGACAATCCTGGCCCCGCCGAGTGTTGTCCGGGCGGGAGAAGCTGAGTGCGCTACCGCGGCGGCGTCCACGGCTGCGGCGGCGGTTGGGGGCGGGAGGAAAGAGACCCTGGCTTCGCAGGGGGGCCGGCTAGGGCCCACGCGAGGAGCCCGCGGGGGCGCCTGTTTTGGCCCCGCCTTGGGCAGGATGGTGAATTTGGAACTCATGCACACAGGTGAGGGAGGAGGGAGTGAACTTTGACAGGTGTCTTTGCGCGGGAAGGATCAAAGGACAGGGCCACCTCTGGGGGAGGGGGGGGTCTTATTCCCCGGCAGCCAGGAGAGGGTAGCGTGGATAGCTGGTCACCCGTGGAGGTTGATGTTGGGGGTACCTTGGAAAAGGATGAAGGTGGGGGCTATGGGGTTCGAGGGTGGGAGGAATTCTGAAGTCTCCAATTTGAAGAGTGGCAGGTGTACGGGACTTGGGTAGCTGAACTGTTGTGTCTCATTGAAGTTGCCTTGTTCAGCGATTGCAGAAGTGTGGCTCACTCACTCACTCAGGGATGTGGACCTGGGAGTGTGTCAGTGAGGAAAATATATGTATCCATATGTTATGTGTTTGGTGTCCTGGGCATTCATGTGAAGTAACGACAAAGTGGGCATCTGTAAGGTCTAGACATGGGCTGGGGGAGGGAGGCAGCTGGGAGAAGTGAGTGGGGCAGGGCAGTTGCAGAGGCACACCTGGGGTAGGTGTCATGCCACCATGTACTGATTAGGGCTTGTGGAAGCATGTGTCTATGTGTATCAGAGGTAAGTCTACCTGTCCTCATGTGAGTTGGGTGAGGTGGTAGAGCAGACTCTATGGGTAGACATGTGCCCACCTACATGCTCTGTGGGTCTTAGCAATGCTGTAGGGCTCAGTGCAAGGGGTAGAAGGGGGGTGCCTGTGTTCTGGTGCTGGTCAGGGACTCTGTGGGACCCCTGTGCTGGGGCCTGTAGAACAGGTGCTTCCGTATCTGTGTCTAGGAGGGGTTGGTGAGAGACACATTCTTTGTGCTCTATGTCCCATGTATTCAGATACCATGCCCTCCTTTTCCTCAGGGGTGGAAACCTAGCAGATGGAAAAACTTTCCCAGGAGTTAGTTTCTCCTGTGTGAATGGTATGTGGGCACCCTGCTGACCCTTCCTTCCACAGCTGGATCAAGGCAAGAGTTACTATTCCTGAAGAATTGGGTTTGGTGTTAAGACAAGCCTTCTGGAAATCTGAGGACCAGAGCAGAGAACAGTCTTATGGTAAACAAAGCTAAATCGAATTTGGCTGTTTCAAACTAGCAATTTGCCTCTCAAAAGGGGGCAGCACCCAATGACCTTCATTTAGGATTTCAGCGCTGTTGACAGGAATTTTGTTATCTGCTCTCCTTTATGAAGGAGTGGGGAGGAAATGTGGGGGGAGACAATTTTTCCAACCCACCCCAAGAAGCAGAGCAGGCCAGAAGAGGCTTTGGCACTTCCTGGGACCCACCAATCCTGAAAACAAGCAGCAGTGGGTGGACATGGAGCCCTAAGGTCCACAGTTCTCCAGACACAGGACCTGCCAGGAAGGGCTAGGTGAGGCTAAAGGAACCACCTGGTGTCATTCAACGTTTGGGAATGATCTGTTTTCAGACTCTGTGGCATCAACATGGGGCTGGACATATCTGGGAGTACATCCCCTGTTCTCCTTTCTTCACTTCCACCAAGAAGGCCTTGGTTTGAATGAAAGCAAGAATTCAGAAAAGTGGTCCTCAGTGGCAAGTTCTTTAGGGCCAATATCAGAAACTTCCTGGGTTTTTCTTTACCTTATTATGTATGCAGACTTCTCCTCTGGGGGAAGTGAGAGAAAGTGAGGCAGCTGGGACCCAGCAGGGAAGCGGTTTAAAGGCTAACAGAATCTCTAAGAAAATAGGAAAGACAGTGAGGTTGAGGTGAGAGGGCCTAGCTCCCCTTGCCCCTCCCCATGCCTTGGCCTTGGATGAAGCTACAGGTTGATGCTTCTCAGAAGATCTGACACCTCCCTCACAAAGGGGGAGACTGAGATAAACCTACGGTGGGGTGACTCTTCAGGGTAGGGTCTCCATCCACCTTGAGTAGGTTACCTTATTCATCTCTCTGCATTTACTTGCTACTTCTCTCCAGCCCACTGCTTTAGTCTGGGCCCCTCTGTGGTGCTTGGTTCCCCTTCAGGAGCACCTCAGAGTTCTCTCTCAATGTGAGACTTTATGTGGAATCTCTCTAACTGGATCTCCACTTGAAGGTTCTCTTTGCTTGGTCATCTCAATGGGCCTTTCAGTTCAGGTTGTCTTTGTAGGATCTTTCAGTGTAGGCCCTGCTGTGGGATCTGTGAGGAAGGGTCCTTCTATGGAGTGTCTCATTATGGGGCCCCCTCTAGGGTCTCTACGTCCAGGAGCCTCGTGGTGGAACTTTGGTCTTCGGGGTCCTATTTTTCCCTTCACAGCAATCCTATATCCTGCTGATTCTTTATAAATAGCACTTTGGTGAATTCTAAGTTCTGGGCCCTTGGGGACTCCTCGGTTGATTTGCTGGAACAGTTTGGGAGGTGGAAGGAGGGGAACAGGAACACACAAAGTAAGGTGTAGAGCCCTCCACTCAGACAGGTCAACAAGCACTGTGACCCCTGATAACCTGGGTAAAAGCCATGGGTCAGTTCTGTCTGGGACCTCAGCAGTTTGTACTTCATAGAGCATCTTTCACATGGGAGGAGGAGCACCTTAGCAGGCATGAGGTCACTGGACATGGGCTACCCCAGCCAAGTAAGGGCTGCCCCTTCCCAGGTCACAAACAGGTAGATGAGTAGATAAGAATCAGACAGACAGATGGAGAAGGAGGAAAAAGAGAGGAAAACAGTGAAAATCCAGCCAGAGGGGATCACTTGGCTGGCTCCAGGCATCTCTTTTTCTGCCCTTTTCACTGTGAGGGCTAGGAAAGAGGGATCAAGTCTCACAGATTGATACCAGTTACAGCCCAGGAATGCCATTTGAGTTGGAAGGTCTTATTGTGAGAGGAAGTGGATTTCTCTTGTAGAAGAGAAGTCTCCTGCAGGAAAGAGTGGTAGCCATGGATGACTCAAAAGTAGAACTGCTGGATTCCTTGAATGCCTTCTGGTGTAAATGCCCCCATCAGCAGGTGTGTGAGGGAGAAATCAGGAGGGCGCTCCAGTCCCTTTCAAAGAGATGAAGGTGGACAGTAGGAGAGAGAAGGGTAGGCCCTCTGCTTTCCCCAGAGGTCTAAGGCAGTGTGGACACTCAGCCTGCAGCCTGGGTGCAATGGTGCCCCTGGACTTTGCTCCTGCAGGCTCACACATGCATCCTGGTTCACAGATATGTAAAGAGGACCTGCTCCTAGGTCATGCCAAGGCTCAGGGAGGGGCAAGGTCAGCTGCCAACAAATTGTCCCAGCGTTAGAGTGTGGGGACGCCAGGGAGACAGATGAAAGTCTGTGTCTGGTATCTGGGCTCTTACATAGAGCAGCTGAGCCTCCCCAGGGAAGGGAGTGATGGCAAAGAGCCTACTCAGTTGTGACTGAGATAAGAACAGCCAAGAAGCCTGGCCCCACCCTGCATCTCTCTCACTCACCCCTGCAAGTGCTGTCTGACAGGTGAAGGGTTATGGCATCTTGGGGAGTTTCGGTGTAGGCTGAGACCCAAAAGCTTGTCCCACCCATTAACCTCAGTCTCCTACCCAACAGGAACAGGTTGTTAGTGTCTCAGCATCCTATGAAACTTAGAGGAGGTTTTACAGATTATCTCAGCCTGCCCCTTCTTTCAGGTTCAAATCCCTATTCAATCCAGAAGTGTCAGTGTTGCTTGCAGAATGGCTGCATCAAATGAGTAGATGTCCTGGCAGAGTATGGGCCCTTTGACTCCTTCAAAGTTATTTTAGACATAATTAAGACTACCTTTTAAGCTCATTGAAAGGATGAATAAGAAGGCTTTTGGGTATATTTAAAGACAATGCAGAAGATGGGTGTTGAAAGAGAGTTTGGGCTATAGATATAAAGTTATGATTTAGCTAAAAAGTTACCCTTCTTAAATGTCAGGAGTTTGAAATAAGGTGATTCAGAAAATCTGGTCATCATTCTGGCCTTACTGCATCTTGAACTCTTCCTGTTCCCATCAGAATTTTTCCTATGAAGTCAGAATTTGGAGAATGCCAGTGGTTCCTCAGGTAATGGACAAATTATAATAGTGCTGAGACAGAAAAGTAAGGCTGTTTGTTGTACTAGGTGAAGGGGACTAATATCAAAACCTAAATATCTGCCTAGTTAATTCATTTATCACATGTTTACTTTATGCCAGGCAGTTTTTGTTTGTTCCTCACAATAAGCCTGGGAAGTATCTTTATTCCTATTTTTTAGTTGAGAAAACTGAGGTTCAAATATGTGACTAGGGTCCCCCAGCTAGTTAGCAATGGCACTAGAATTAAACCCAGGCCTGTCTGCCACCAGAACCCATGCTCTGAATTCCAGGGTCTACTGAGGCAGATTTAAAAAATCACCAAGGGGAGAACTCTCCCCCTCCCACATCTTCCCAGCAGTCTCTGATTTTCCTTAGCACTGCCAAAGAATCCCTATGAGAAAGTGAGTGCTGACCACATCTGTGTTACGCCATGTCTAGCTCCAGGGGTAGTACTTAGGGGAGGGATGAAGCAAAGCCAATTTTTCCATTGACCTGAACATGAGCAGCAGCAGAAGCCCTTTGCAGATGTGTCCAGGTGGCCCATACTAGTTAGTCTGCATATTCATGCATGACAGACTATATAGAGAATTTCAAACTGCAGCAGGAAGGACTTAGGCTCAAGAAATGCTTTCCTAAATGTAGTACACTGGGAGACATGACAGAGTATGGTCGCAAGATCTCCCCTAGCGGTCTGTGACCATGCAGGACAGTGGAGATCTGGGGAGGGCTGTATGGAGTTCCAAGTATCTGCCTGAGAGTTGTCACTGTGGCAGGTCTCAAAAACGTTAGTCAAACCACAGTGGCTCCCAAGGTTGCTTTTTTCCTCACCTGCTTCTGGGGTGTTCTAAGGGCTGGAGAGTCTCTGGACTCCTCATCTCTCTCTTGCTTGGCAGGATAGTCACCCTTCGTATCCTGCAGTCACTACAGCCTCAGAGGCCACAATTTAAATCTCTACCAGAGCCACACATGTTATTGCCCTAAATAAACAATAAATAGGTTTCTCCCCACTTTCCTTGGAGTGGAGGCCCACCCTTTCCCCTCATCCTGATCATGTCCAGATCTCTGGGTGGCCAGACTGCCAACTGCCTGATTACCTTATGCAAATTAAGACTACAAGCTTAAATGGGATTGGCTGGCAACCAGGTATGTAAAACTGGCTCACCAAGACTTTATCAGGTTTGAAAGAGTTAAAATGCTGCCCCAGAGAAGAGGGTGGGCAGGTGAGGGTCAACATGATTTGTATAAAGCAGTCTTCTGTCTTTAAGACTTCAGTATTTGGGTAGTTTAATAAGGAGGGTAATTGAGAGAATGAGTTACTGGTAGTTCAAAGTTCCTCTTTCCTTCCCTCTTCTGACTCTGGAGGAAACTTAGGGGCCTCTTAGATGATAGGTGCTGTCTGTTGTGGGTAAATGTCTAGTTTATTGAAATGAAGCAGCGCAGAAAGGCCAAACTCACAGTACTTGGGAGCCGAAATGGACCTTTCCTAGGTCTTCTCTCTTTCCAGGGCATTGCCCTACATGCCATCCCTTTTTCACTGAGCACGTTGGAAGTGTAGGAAAGAAGGTAAGTAAGGATCTCCAGAAAAACAGGAACTCCACAGAGGACCACAGAGGAGCTAGTTTGATTCCTAGAGAGTGGGCCCAGAGAACAGAGGCAGAAATTGGAGAAGAAATGTGAGAAGGTGAAGCCTTGGTTCAAGGGTACTCTTACCTTCCAGGGTAGGGTTATTATGGGGGAAGGAGGAAACATGGATATTTCTTATACTACATTAAAAAGTAAAATAAGACTTCTGGCCAACTTGGAGGTGTAGGTGGATACACTTTGCTTCCTCACACAACCAAAAGAAGGACAACAACAAATTTAAAAACAAAACCAGAACTGCCAGGAAATCAAATTGAATGGAAGTCCAGCAACCAAGGAGTTAAAAAAGAAGCATTCATTCAGACTGGTAAGAGGGTAGAAATGGGAAGCCAGGGCAGAGATTATGCACAGCAAGGCCCTGGCAGCTGGCAGATGGGGGCATGGGGATAGTGAGGCCATGGCTGGTAGACTGGGCGGTCCCACATTCGCATGGGAATAAACCAGGAGGAACAACTGAGGAGTGAGACAAACTGCACAACCCAGGGTTCCAGCATGGGAAATAAAGTCTCCAAACCTCTGGCCGTAAAAACCTGTGGGAATTGTGGCAGTGGGAGAAACTCCCAGCCTCATAGGAGAGTTTGCTGGAGAGATTTACAGGGTCCTAAAACCCATCCACCTGGGAAGCATCACCAAAAGAGACCAGTTTGCTTGTGGGAAGTGGAGAAAGTGACTGAAAGCCAACTGAAAGTCTTCCAAGAGCCAAGCAAGCAGAATTGTTTCCTTTCATACCTCTCTTCCACATACAGCACCACAACACAGCAACATGGGTTGCTCCAACCTGGCAAATACCTAAGGCTCTGCACCTTAGAACATAACGGGTGCACCAAGACAAGAAAATATGGCCCAAATGAAAGCACACATCAACACTCCAGAGAAAGAACTAAGCGATGAAGAGATAGCCAACCTATAGGATGTAGAGTTCAAAGCACTAGTGATCAGGATGCTCACAGAAATGATTGAGTGTGGTCATGAAATAGATGGAAAAGCGAAGGCTATGCAAAGTGAAGTAAAGAAAACTATACAGGGAACCACAGCATGGACGGAACTGGAAAGCAATATGCTAAGTGAAATAAGCCAGGCAGTGAAAGACAAATACCATATGATCTCACATATAAGTGGAACCTAATCAACAAAACAAACAAGCAAGCAAAATATAACCAGACACATTGGAATTAAGAACAAACTGACAGTAACCAGAGGGGAGGTGGGAGGGGATAATGGGGGAGGGGGGCTAAAGGGGGAAGGGTTTTCAGGAACATCTATAAAGGACACATGGACAAAACCAAAGGAGGGTACAATTGAGGGTGGAAGGTGGGGATGACTGGGGTAAGGGGAGTGGTGGGGGGAAAATGGAGACAACTGTACTTGAACAACAACAACAAAAAAGAAGTAAAATTAAAAAAGAAAAGAAAAATATACAGGGAACCAACAGTGAAGGAAAGGAAGCTGGCAATCAAACCAATCATTTGGAGCAGAAGGAAGAAGTAAACATTCAAGTAGATCAGAATGAAGAAACAAGAATTCCAAAAAATGAGGAGAGGCTTAGGAACCTCCAGGGCAACTTTCAATGTGCAACATCTGAATCATAGGGGTGCCAGAAGGAGAAGAGGAAGAGAAAGAAATTGAAAACTGATTTGAACAAATACTGAAGGAGAACTTCCCCAATCTGGCAAAGGAAATAGACTTCCAGGGAGTCCAGGAAGCTCAGAGAGTCCCAAAGAAGTTGGACCCAAGGAGGAACACACCAAGGCACATCATAATTACATTACCCAAGATGAAAGCTAAAGAGAGAATCTTAAAAGCAGCAAGAGAAAAGGAGACAGTTACCTACAAAGGAATGCCCATCAGACTCAGCTGATTTCTCAAAAGAAACCTTTCAGGCAAGAAGGGGCTGGAAAGGAGTATTCCAAGTCATGAAAGGCAAAGAACTACATCCAAAATTACTCTATCCAGCAAAGCTCTCATTTAGAATGGAAGGGCAGATAAAGTGCTTCCCAGATAAGGTCAAGTTCAAGGAGTTCATCATCACCAAGCCCTTATTATATGAAATGTTAAAGGGACTTATCTACGAAAAAGAAAATGATCAAAAATATGAACATTAAAATGACAACAAACTCACAACTATCAACAACTGAACCTAAAAACAAAAACACTGAGCAAACAACTAGAACAGGAACAGAATCACAGAAATGGAGATCCCATGGAGGGTTATCAGTAGGGAGGGGGAGAGGGGAGAATGGGGGAAAAGGAACA